>JANEHU010000944.1:0-67157 GCA_027563435.1 Nasonovia ribisnigri | reverse complement strand
TCATATTTTGTTTAGACAAACCTCAAAATGATTCTATATCATTATATCAATATTTAGAAGATTTGTACCAATAGACTATAGTGCTAACTATTTCTACGATACCAGAATTATTCTTTGTATTTTTTAAATATCTACAAGTGATTATTATGATAGTTTAACATTTTATAACACATACATAATGCATGTATACTATATATTAAAGTTATATATAACTATATAAGTATTATGACAACCAATTATAAATTAATACGACTTAAACAGTTTAACTTAATAACAACACAAATTTATAACTAAAATAACAATTTTACTTGTTTGGTTAACAAGTAAATTTGGTTAATTTAAGTACAATTTTTAATGATTAGGTTCTAAAATACCAACATAATATCATACATAGGTACACATTGTTGTATAATATAACAATATAAAAATATAATACAATATGTATTATATTATAGTCATATTATATTATTAATAACAACAGGTACCATATGTCCATATATAAATATATCATTAATTATATTTTAATCATTAATAAATCATTATCTAATTGACTCGAATCCTTGGCCTATGGACTAGGAAAATGTGGACGAAGAATCTATTATGCAATTTTAGTAGATAGTTAAATTGTTCATGTGCACATAATATCACAAAACAAATCATTATTTCGATTTCTGGTCGGATTGTGTTTTTACGAAATACGTTGTCAATGTGCCTTTTCCTTTAACGTACGTCGGGCCCCGACATTCACAATCGTAACCAGCTGCCATCAAGATTTTTGCCGTATCTTCAGTGACCTAAATAAGAAAACCATAAAATGCATTTTTAGATTTGCGCTTTTCAAATTAATATGAGGAAATGAAATTGGTGAATAACTATATTTTAATAATATGCATACTTGAATTCTGCCCATGATCCCGCAACTGTCCATCCGAGACGCAACATTCACGGTATTGCCCCAGATATCATACTGTGGTTTTTGTGCACCTACCACGCCAGCAATGACTGGACCATGGTTTAATCCTATCCTTAGTTTAAACCGTTGAAAAGACTCTCGATTTATCTGTTCTAAGATGGTCATCAATGCGATAGCGAATTCAACCAGAATCACCACGTTGTGCTCTTGCTGCCTGTCCACTGCAGCCTATAAAATATGTAGTTTGTATATTAGTAGTTTGGACAAATTAGGTTATCAAAAGAAAAATATATGACACCACTATATTACGGTGCCGGTTTAACGACGTGTAAGACGTATAAAGTTAAGATAAACTTTTAACTTATAAAGTAGATATAAGTAGATTATAAGATATAATAATAAGAATGATAAATAATGTATATGTACAGTTGTTATAATAATAATAATAATAATAATAATAATAACAATATTATAATATTATAAATCAATATACACTAGTAACTAGAAGCCTCCGATGATCAGGCAGTTAATAATTATTTACGAGATGCCTCCTATGTGGAATTAAGTAGGGTTTCATAAACTTTACTGAAATATACTACTCTAATATGTGAGCTTATGTGTATATAAATACATAATATATATAAAAAATTAAGTTTACACTAACATAATATATATAATAATCAAAATAATATTATATAATACCTAATGGTATATATAAATTAGTGCATTAGTCTTATTCTTATAGGTGTACAGAAAAAAAATAAAATTTAAACATTATGGTTTTATTTAAGTCCAGAAGGAACTTATATTAAAATTATTTAGAATAATAATTGTTAAACACATTTTTTTTTTGGATAATTAGAAATGTAGGTAGGTACATATAGTACGGTTACAAAACATCAGTCTTAGCCCTTAGCTATATATTATCATATACATTTATACAAATAATACAAAACTAATAGTATAATAAATGAGTCAATTAAAAACCAAATTAAATGACTACTAAAGTTATTAATTGTTATGATTGCTTAAATTGATATTTATGAGCCAATATTTGCAAATTGTATATATGTAGGTAGATGGTACTCTACATTTGTTATTTATTATTTTAATTCAACTTTTTTATTTGAGTATCAATGAAATTGATTTCGTTTCTAATTTGTAATGTTGTGTATGAGTCTTAGGCTTAATAGAACTTTGAATTAAAATTATAACCTAAGTCTGAATTAATTTTAAAACTTGGATACATTTTAATATACTTAATAGTTAATATTAGAATGTGGAAAATCAAAATATTCAATTTTCTATGGAACGATTCACATGCATTAGTTATGCGCTGAATACTGAACTCTTTTATGACCATATAGAGTGGAAAAATTGAATCCTCTGATATATCTTTACTATACAATATATCTATTAAATAGTCTGAAAATTTAATGTCATAAATTATGACTTTGAAATCAGAAATATACTTTGATGAATTATGTTTGAAAATGTCTGGATCGTGTAGGAAATACTTATACATTGATTACCTGCTTATTGGGTTATTGGATGGCAGCTATAGTTACTAGTAATCAGTATCTACTAAACCCTTTTCATTTACGATAAAATTCGTATAGATTACGTCGGGAGGCAACTGCAGTCAACTTGTAGGTATAATATAGTCGGGATACAATTAGTATACAAATTATTGACCTTTTTGACTTTGGGAGCAACTAGTACAACAATCTTAGTGCATTTGCTCGTATTAATTTCATCTGACAATATTTTATTTTTGTTGTTTATTGATCAATATTAAGTCCATTACCTATTCAATTATACCTATTTTATCTTAAGAGTAGGTATACGTGTATAACGTCAGTTGAAATTAAACTAGGTATGTTTGGAGTTAAACGTGAACTTCTGAAAATTATGTGTTTAAAAGACAACTTTTGCATCTGTTTCAATAAATAATTGACTTGAAAAATACATAGATTATGGTTTATTTATCATAAAAAAATATTCTAAAATAATATAAGAAATCAAAAACTCAAAATCAAACGAAAACAAAAACAAGCACATATTGTCCGGATAATGTGCACATTGCTCAATTTCAGACTTTAGCTGTTATATATTTGTATTAGATACATTATAAAAGTATAGAATATATATTATATATACATTAATATATTATATATATTTTTGAAGTTCACGATTAATAAAACTTGATCCTTGGATACGATATACCTACTAGATTACATACAATTTAAATTTAACTGTTTTTCCACTATTTAAGTTATAAAAGTTAAATTACAATAAGTAAAATTAAAAAAAAAAATAATACAAACTTTAGACGTGTTATCTTCTTTTCCAGGCCTGAGGCCAGAAGCCAACATGTAAGTACTGCCAATAGTTTTAATCTTCTCAATTGAACTAAATTTAGGTTTTAACAGTAGCTATAAAATCATACAACTATTATTATTTTTCTTTGTTAAATTCATCTTACTGCAATGTACTACAAGTTTTTAAGTGGTAGCGATTTGAAAAAAATCCATTACCCTGGACTCAAAAAAAATGTAGAACATTGCAGGATAGTTTGAATACATTTTAATTTTGCCATTACTTTATCAAAATCACAGATGATTTCATTTAACAATCGTAAACATTCCAGCCCTTGTTTATTGACATCGTTTTCATCATAAAATTCTTTATAGTTAGGAATTGACGCAAACATTACTGCTATGCAACTGTAACGTTCATGATATAAGTCCTAAAGTTAAAACGAAATAATTACATTTTAAATAAATAAATTGATTTGATTTTTTTTCACCAACTTGTAGTGCCTGTTCTTGAAGAAAGTGTTCTGCAACATGAGCTGGTAAGATATTTTCTAATAAAATTTTGTTGATACCTCTCATGGTTTCCACTTCTTCTTGTTCGACTTTTAATTTAGCTCTCCATAAGAAATCTGTTCGAGCAGACAACTCGTTTTTTCTGTCCAACATGTGAAATACAACGACTAAAAGAATAACTGGAGACCACATTTTTATCTGCCATGGTATTTCACTTGAAAAATAAAAATGGTATCATATTATAACGACAATGATATCTTTGAAATCATTGTACTTTTGCTTACTTATCACTATAGTTTATAAAATGATATTGAAATAAAGGTAATGTTTGGTATATAGACAAATGAAGTGATCCACAGATAACCATAATGAAAAGTTTCAGGGTGATACCAATTCTAAGAAATGCCGATATCAAAGACAACGTGAGGATAGTACTACATAAAAATGCCTAAATGTAATAAAAGGTAAAATTCAGTAAGTTCTATTGTTTTTAAATATTAATATACAGGGATGTATTGGTAAATAATAATTTTAATATTACAGTCTCTCAAAAATGATTATCCCTTTGCTCGAAATTTGGTGAAAAACATACTTTTGTTATTCACACAAGAATAATATACCTTCAAATTTTCCATATAATATGTGGATAAAATAAATCTATTTTTATCCACTGTAAATATTTTTAACGGGTAAACTATTCATTCATCAGTTATATTTATGAATACATTATATAGTTCTCGATTGGTGTGGTGATGGTGTGCAGGCGGGGAACGGGTCCACAGAATTTAAAAAGAAAAAAGAAAATTTAAAATATAATCAAACAAATAATAATAATAAAGTATACTCATTGCCCACCATTTACCGTATACTTATATATTATGATTAATATTTTTTTCACGTATACTGTATACACTCCAATACATCCCTTAACAATATTAGATAGCTTACAGAAACCGCTGAGAAAGAATACCAATGTATTTTGTTTTCAGTTGTGTCCAATATTTGTGTGGTGTTTAAAAATAACTCATTTGTATTATTCAATTTAAAACTGTCAGTATAATTCATGTCCATGAAATCTTGCTAAAATATAATCAAATATAAAAAATAAAGATATAAAATAATTAGACCAAGATACTATTAATAATACATTTTATAACACTAACCAAGGTAATAATGGCACACGTTCCCACCAAAGTAGAACTTAATAGAAATATAGTCATCCGAAGCCATCTAGACGAACCTACGGAAACATTTTCTTGAGCACCGCAATCGTATTCTGACATCCAACTGGCGTATGCGAAAACAAATAACGCAATGAATGAAGCGCATTGAGCTCCCAACATTGTTAACGATCTTTAATAATATACAAATGATAATAGGTTCAATTTAAACGATTTTTTCAAATAAACGTTTGATTATTTTTACTTTAAAATAAAATAGTTTGGTTATTTATTTTTAAATAATGAATAATTAATAATATAGTACATTGATTTGTAATTATGTGTAGATTATAATATAGAGTGTGTTATATGACATAATTATATCTACAAAAAATATATTAATAGAAAGTAATTTTTTCACTATATAAGTTTTGTATGTATAAATAATATAAAATTTTATTTCAAACTCACTTAGGAATCAACAGCAATTGTATAGCAACCATGCACACGAATAATAACAAAGCTGTGACACTGTAGTATTTGTAAAAAGGGTCCATTTGGTTTCTGTATTGTGATTCTTGTACGCTGTTCTTGAACCATAAGCACACCGGATTAAAATCTTCCGAGCTAAACCATTTCCTAAAAAATAATTGGTCGTTCAAACATAGTTTCAATAATTATAACTTATAAGTTATAACGATGTAATAGTATCGTAATCACTTACTTGCAATCTAAACAAGTATTTTTTGATGGAAGTAAGTTTGATTCAATCATTGCTAGACTCTACAAAAATTGTATTATTACCTCAGGTATAATTTACAACGCGAAGAAAAATGTTCATCAATATTATGAATTTATGATAGTCTATACTTACTGCTAGACCAATATTTTTCGCCATAGTACTTTCAGTTATGTTTGCAAAGGGTTTGTCCGCGCCCCAACATTCAATATATTTAGTCATTTTACTGGGCGATCTATTTCTGCTAATGCCATCTTCATAGTGAAATCCACCGTTTTCAGATTGCTTATTATTTCCATTAATTTTTAAACCGTTATCTGTTTGCTATTGCAACAATACAATACAATAATTAATTAGATTAATTTATGTTTATGCACATACGTTTGTCAAAAAAACATATTTAATGTTTTTATCCGATGTGAGTGATTAATCTAAATGGTGTAGGTACCTATCTATATTAAATATAGTTTTTCAGCTAACTCGCTAACAGTATAGAACTAATATTTTTAACGTAATTCATCATTAAACTAATCCAACTAGCTTTATTATAGGTAGTTTTAAGGTTTTATTGATTATAATTGATATATTGGTATCATACTAACTAAACATTTTTTAGTTAATATAATTAACAGTAGTAGGAGTTAAGTGAAGTAACTTTGGTATATTATTATTTATATTTATTAATTACATTTTATTGAAATTTCGGATTAAAACAAATTAATCAGACCTATCAATTATAGATTGAATGTTAAATCAGAGAATAATGAAAAATGAATAGAAAAAAATTTAAATTTAAGATATCATAAACAATCAAGTAGAAATAAAATATAAAGTGACATTCTATGAAAAATGAATTTCTTTGTCAAAAAACTAAAACATTATTTATATACGTCTTGTATGAGTTATGACTCAAACTCACAGAAAATATAAAATGCTACCTATATAAATAACTAAAATAAATATAATTCGTTTTAAAAAAAAACGTTGAAAAGTATAAGTAAAAAAATAGAAAAGTTAATTTAAAAATTGTTAATGTTGTAAAGGTGTCACTTTATATTTCATTTATATAGGCAAAATAATTTCCACAACCAATATAAATATTCAACAATAAGATTACGTATAAACCAAAAGCGTTAAGTTTAAATGAAGACCGTCAGTGATGATTCAAGTTAGAGTAAAGCGAAGAAGCTCTGATTAAATCAACAATGAGTATTATAATGTAGTTGATTTTTTGAAATAATATACGATGATTCATGTATTTTAAAATTACTTTCTTAAGAAATATATTATTTATAATGATGTATAAATATTTTAAATATATTTCTGAATTTTGGCAACCTCTGCTGCAGGCCATAGTAAATGCTATTAATATTTATTATTACCAGATTCGATTTATTCTTTACAAAATTTGAAGTAAGATTATTTATATTGGCTTTAAACCGCAAAATATTGGCGAAAAGACAAATAGCCTTAGAAATAAAGAACCAAACCAGGTTTCTCGCCTTTGTAGAAGGTTTGTATAAAAAAACATCCGGTGGTAGCAGAATTTGGTTTAATGGAAAATAGCCGTCGATCAAAAGTCTCACATTGTGTGATCAGGTACAGACTGACCTTTTATTTATGATAATTTTTTTTTCGGCTCATAGTAAAAATCAATGAAATCCTTTTTGGTTATATTTCCCATCGGGGACTTGTACTTTCTTTTTTGAATACGATATCATCAGTTTCTACCACGTTGACATCCACTAACAGTTCGATCGATGATTTTATTATTCACTTGACATTACTAAAGATTTATATGATTGTGAACAAGACACTATCAAAACAATTCGTTTGATTAATTTTTTCATTTGTAAACACTAATGGCTGGGAATTGTGATAATCATTACTCAACATTATATGGTGACAGTGACACGCGGTGTCCGTATTACAAATAATTTGATGTAGATACTGTCAATTTCTTGTATTTTTTTTTACATTATGGATCTGATTTATTTATATGTAATAATTAAACAGAGATTTTTATATAATTTATATTAGTCGTGAGCTGAAAAGGCTACTTACGTTTTTTTCTGACGGGTGTACAATAAGGAATGTTTCTACTTTGTGATCTGCCAGGTAACCTTCTCTGGTACCGCCATTACCTGGTTCAACGGAAAATCTACCATTCAATTGTTCCATAGTAGCTCTAGTGACATGGACACGACTAAAACATAATGTAACCACTCATACATAGATTACAATTGAGAATCCCTAGGCATAATGTTAAATTATTTATTTCACTAATTCTAGTTAATATATTTACCGTGTAATATATAAAACATATATTCTCATTTAACGAAAAATTTTCCTACCTTTATCATTCATTATTTCAAAAACTTATTACTAATTATTATTTTTCTTTAGATAATTTTTAATCGTTATAAAATAACATTTTTTTTTTTCATATAAAATTACGTTTTTCTCTTTTTCACAAGACAACATAAATTTTTAATTTCATGTTCCAAAGCAGAATATTATTTTGAGCATTTCGACATTTATATATACAATTTCATACAGTAAATAAATTAGTAAATATTTAAAATTTAGATGATTGGAGTAGTGGATAAAAACTGGGCGTGCGCTATTCCACCTCGAAAATCAAATTTTCAAATACTTATAAGTTATAACTCATAAATTAACCGTCTAAAATTGAATGTATACATCGAAATAATCTGAAAAATATTCTGATTTTCTGATTTGCAATAAGAAATAAAAAATGGACGTTGTCTTTAAAAAAAAGCCAAACACTAAAAAATCATAATGATTATCTAAATATAGTTAAAATTATAGTTTTTTTAAAAAAAATTTTGTTTTGCAACGACTTAAATTTTTTTTTAAAAATTTTAACAGTTTTAAACATTTTACGCGTTAGAAACTAGAAACTATACCAATATAATGACTGGCAGCTCAGGGTTATGGTTAAACACGAAAACATGTTCATCGATTATGTTAATTATTTAAAAGTAATTTGGAATAGAATTACTTTGACAATTCCTAGAATCATACCGAACGCACCGCTGCATTAGTTACACATGACAGGATCTATTTTGTAAATATGAAAACAAGGGCGTTGGCAAAATTCTGTGAACTCCAGTCTAAGATAATGAAACGGGAACACTTACTAGGGACCCAGCAGTACATCAGTTTCAGATCTACCAAAGCTGCTAAGTCCTGAGCACCTTTACGAGTGACACACACAAATTATACAGTTTTATAATACATTATATTTTAACTTGTGTTATATTTAAAATAAATAAACATTAATTGCAATTATTACTGTTAAAAATGTTTTCAACTATTTATTAAAAAAAACACAATCTAGAACTCTGGAAGTCCTCACGTGACAAAATACGAGTGTTTTTTGATAAAATAATCACCCGGCATATTATACTTATTATTGTGGTCGCCGCTTATTAGATTCACTTTGGAACCAGACCATTTGAGTCCATTAACCGAATGAGTCAATAAGGCAAATGACCCCCCCCCCCCACCCCCAAAAAAATAAATACTTATGTACCTACTTAAAAAAATTATATCTTCAGCTAACTTTATAATCATTTCTTGGTAGGCTTTATGTTGCTCGGATATATGAAAACCATCTCTTAGTTGAATCCTTCTCAGTTTCATCCGCATTGAATGCACAAGACGTAGGATATTTGGCGATAAGAGGTTAATAGGTGATAAGGTGGTTCTAAATGAATCTACGATTTTTCAGATGCATGGTCTGCTTCTCTCTGTTCTCCATGTGGCTTAACCTTAACGGACGAAATGTTTTCGCGTTTCTCCATCACACATTTTATTTATTTACTTACCTAATTTTAAAATGACCACATTAACCGGTATGTGAGTCAAATAGACGAATTTTTTGCTGTGTTTTAGTTTACGTGTAAATCGGGACCAGCCGTTTGACTTTTTGAGCGAATAAGTAAATAATAAGCGAATGAGTAAATTAACCGTGAGTCCGATAAACGGCGATCATTGTATATAGTATTATATTATTAGTTTTATTACTTAATTATTATTAATATTATCATATAGGCATTTGTTATGTTGTAGGTACACTTACATTGTAAATAGGTATTGATTATAGTTCAGAATTAAAAATCGTATAATTATAATTCAACATAAATTCGAACTTGAAAAAATTATTTAGTTACCTATTTAATTCTATTATATAGGTATATATCATATTATATCAATTACAATGTCAGATTATAATAATATTGATTTTATATTAAGTGAATTAAATAATAATATAATTTCGTTGAAGTGTAATATAGATCTTGTTTTAATGAAATGCATGAAAATGACATGTTGACAATAATGCAAATTGTATGAGACTGTCAATTATTGAACCCTAAATATTGATATATGTATTTATATTGTTTATGTTGTTAAGTATTATAACATGATTGATAGCTTGGCTGACCAGTTTATTTATGTTAATTTTTATTGTTCATATTTGTATGCTAATCTTACGAAATATTAATACTAATTTTTCAAAATTAAATTAAATTATTGAAATCAAGTATGTTAAGGTTATGAACAAACGTCTGTAATTTGACTGTCAAAAAATTAAACGCATATTTTAGAATAAGAAAAAATTGATAATCTTATTAAAATGCCAAATGCACACTTGCTGATCCTCCAATCATTTTTATAATTCAAAGCTTTTGTATTTGATGATATCCATAATCGAGGGTACTTTTATTGACAAAAAGCGTTTTTACAAGACGATATGTGGATATTAGGGTTATTTTAGTTTAACAATATTTTCCTTCTACTTTCACTTGAAAAGTAATTACCTACCTACTGAGTTTTGTCAGTTTTGAGATGTAAAAATAGGTAGTTAAAAGAATAGATGGTGACAAATCTTAAGAAATTATTGTCCCATTAATATCTGATGGGAATTAACCTATAAAATGACTATCTAGAGTAATTTTCAAAGTATAAATCTTTTTGAGCCTATATTTCGATCCAAAAAATAAAACAGTTTATAGAAAAAGATAATAATAAAAAAAAAAATAATATGAATCTACAGCTATTAAATTTCTTGATTCACGCTATACACAGTCTAAACAATTTGTTTGAAATGCGGAATGTTTGTTTAAAATGTTTATATTGTATTATAAATAACAAGCGACGTATAAGACTGAAATTAATTATGGAGATTATGTTAAATGATTGAGGAAAAGTTAATAAAATTGTGGTGGAAAGCCGTATGCGCATACGAACAACTTTTTTTAATCAAATGTATATACTGTATGGTAAAATGTTCTCTAAAATAACATTGAAAAATCCAATATTTTACTGTAGAGTATAAACTTAACAAAATGTAGCCAACGTGTAATGTGTGTACCAATATAACAAATTACGATGAAAATGAAATATTACAGTAAACCAATTTGTAACGATTCGACAGCGTCCATGTCAATATTATTACTTATATTTACAAGTGTCAAATTTGATATTGGTGATCATATTTTGCTGTTTATAAAAAAATATTAATTAAAATTGACGATCTACCTATGTTATTATAATAATATACAGTTGTTTAATATGTAGTTAAAATGGGTATTAATTGGGTTATAAATTATTGCATGAAAACCTACTTTCACATTTATTGCCACCTTTATTTTCAGTAGGTACATGTACTCGTCTTTTTCGCGTAAAAGAAGTACTATGTAAATAAGTATAATATCCATAAAAACTCGTAAAGCCAAATTTTATATTGCTTCAAATGTCATATTCAATATTATATTCGGTAAGGAATCAAATGGTTTAATTCTTATTACCTATGTACAATGTACATTGTACATGTCCTTTTGATTTCGATATTACAATATTAGTATAATTACTATGTAGGAAGGTATATGATTAAATTCACTTAAACTAAATATCTTTTTCCTCTATATAATGCGACTTGATAAGTTATAATTTTACTTTTGTGATGCTTCCTTTTAGTTTCTCATTAAAGTAATTATTTTTCTTAATAATCTATTTTTCATTAAAATCCATTAATATAGTATATAATATTACAATGATAACACTTTTTACTAGTTTCAAATTTCTAGTTTAATTTTTATATTTAGAGTAGTGTGATTAATGTATTGGTTTTACAACGATGACTTATAATAGGTAATGTGTTTTATTTTGTTTAAAATAAGCTTAAATAAGTTTTGAAGCAGAAAAAATGCTTCAATCTTTAATTAGGTATGAGGTTGTTTTCCTTTGACGGATTATATCAAGTTAGTACCAGAGGGGAGCGACGAAAGTAGAAAATTAATAATATTTTTTAAAATAATTGAGAAAAACTAGGTGTTTAAAATATTATGAAAAAATAGTATTATTAATTGTTCATCACCTGCAGTTTTTGATAAAATCCATTCGAATTAGTGTTGTAAATTGTAAATCAATAATGAATAATCGCAGATTATTCGCTAAATATTTAAACTATCATTTTTAAGACATGATTTAATTTTAATATAGATTTGCTCTTTCTGATAATTTTATATACTTAATACACTTTTGAAATTTCTTTTAAGCTTATAATATTTTGTAGTGATACAATTTTTTTCTAAGTAAAAAAATCTGAAAATTTAATATAAGGTGTGCATAAGTACGAGAATTCCTCCATATAAGTGGTTCAGTTATTAAAAATTATCAAAAGTAGAATAGGTACCTATAGTCACAATATTATTTTTATAAGCTTTCATAATATGACAAAATTTGATATTCCAATATAATATCATATTAATTTTTATGATTTTAGTTATTTTGTCGTATTTGAAACCTTATGTAGTTGCGCATATTATTATTATTTTATATAGACAATGACATTTACAAAATATTTAGAATAACTTTATTATATAACTTTACCAGAATCATGTTCACTGCACCGTTCTAAGATACGTAGGTATTGAGTATCAAATGTAAACAATAAAATAAGTAGGTATACTTTTTATACTTAAATATGGACATTTCATATTTTATAGTTGTATCAGCCTGTATTTAAAAGCAAATGCTTTTAAAATATTATCACTAATCATATTTTCTTCTATAATTCTATGTTTAGTATAACTATTGATATAAATACTATTTTATATTTATTATAAGTCTATAACTAATATCCAATAGTATAATTAGATAACTAAATATATTTTATAACATGGTTGGTCTAATATGTACGGTTTATTTCTCTTTATTCGAGAAAAATAACCAATCATATTTTATATAACTGTGCCGATATCAATAGCCGATAGCATTCACGAACATGTAGCCTTGACAACACTTTATGTTTTTGTTTTTTTTTAAATTTTTTTTTTAATTAAAAACCTATGTACCACTCTAACACATATCTGTTTATAAAAGTCACAGATTAAAAATAGTATTGGATAAAAGGAAACAATTTACACGCAATGTTTATTTGAGACTATAAAAGCATAACCCCAAAGTTGGTAAATTGTGATGATTCTTTTTTCATGCACACTCGACAGTAAACAGACAAAAATTTCCATCAAAGGAAATCCTATCTAATAAGAATTAGGATAAATATTTACTCTATGTAGAAATATGCTCAATGTGTGGTTAATAAAAAAAGGGTCTTATAATATTACCCGGGTACGCCGCCCGACTCCATGTGGTTGGCTAATGTCACGTCGTCGCTCCACACATCGAATTGCCATTTTCTCAAACCCAGCACGCCACACAACACGTTTCCGGTGTGAATACCGATCCGCATGTCTACGTTGAATCCAGCAGCTTCTCTGACGAATCTTTAGGAACAAAATCGTTAAAAAATCAGCGAGTTAATAAAATCATAAATAAATTTGATATTACTAAACACAATAATATACAATATATAAGAATACGCATTGTATAAGAATATACAATTGCAACTGTGTTTAAATTTAAATTCAAAAGTTCTGTACCAATATAGGTATATTTTTCATCATCACAGATAGGTTAGGTACCTACTGTAAAATGTTGTATCGTAATTGTATTGCATCAAACATAATATTTAATTAGGAGATTAATCAATTAAAGTTTAATTGTTTTATTCAAAAAAATTACTATTGGGAAATTAAAAGTAAACTAAGTTTATGAGCAATATCTATGTCTGCGATTAATTAGATTGCACAGACGAATGGCTATTTGCTTCCTAAACAATTTGCGAAAATTAATTTAACTAAAGATTTAAATTAAATCAGGTAGTTGTTTTTTTCCGTAGTACTTAATTCTGCAACAATATAATCAACTGGATACTGTATCCACAAATTCACTTATTATACAGCGTTATTTAGTATAATATATTAGTATAATAATATGTTTTAACATAAAATGGTAAATTAAATTGTTGTCAGAAAGAGACAACGTTTATTAGTAAACGGCAGTGTTTTAATCCCACTAAACTAATTATTATTCTCATCATTATTATTTAGGTAACTAACATATTTTATTTTCAACAATTTTCATTAGGTTTTGTAATAGTATTAATAAGTTGTCTGACTGGCTCAGTACTCACTTAATATGACTTCGATTAAAGTATAATAATACAATATAGTATTTATATCACTTATAAGTTATAAGGCATTACATTTATAAAATAAGAACTATCAAATATTACTTTTATAAATAGCCATATAATCGCTCAATCCATTTTCCTCACCTTATCGCTTCAATCATCTGCAACCCCATGTTGACACAGTTGTAGGCGTGGTTTGGTCTGGATACGGGAAGTCCAGAAACACAGTAGTAACAGTCACCTAAGATTTTTATCCGCATGCACTGGTTATCCTGGTTACACAATAGTAGATCATATTTTAGTGGTCGATATCTCGTAAAACGTTAAACATAATTTATTGATCAAGAAAATAGATTTGGAATATTCCCCTTATTATGTTCAATGGCGTACTTAAGTCATGAAAATCAATTAAATAATATATTCAACATCAACATGTTTATTATTATTTATAGAAGATTTCTTCACAATATTTTTCCAAATTTCTAACATACGTAGTTACATTAAATTGGTAGCTACCTATAGTTTATTAAACATGTCTCCATGTCTCATATAACTAATACGTAATATTAATAATTTATTGTGATCGGATGCAGATGCCGAGCAACAACTTTATTTCAATTATAATTTCATTTCATAATCACATACTTTAGAGGTTAAAATTTAAAAAGTCTACAGACAGTTAGTAAATTTATAGTACGTACGATTTGATTTTTGATTAATGACCGATAATTAATCTTCATATAGGATCTGCATTTTGTAATATTAACCTCTAATCATATTCCAAGTATATAATAACAAAATTAATTAATTCATACATTATTTTGACTTTATAATAGATTCCACGATATAAATCAATAATGTTTACATAATTTATATTATACTGGATGTTTATGAAATAATGAGGTTACTGTATAATTTGAAATATATGTCAAGAAATTGAAACTTACACAAAACGAAATATGTGACTAGGAATCATAATTTTTTAACTATGTGTTATTTTATTATGTTTTCATGCAATAAACACTTACTAACTATTGCATTTTGTAAGATTAAACGTTATATAACTTAGTTATGTCAAATTATACGATAATTCAAAAACCAATAAAAATGTATAATTCAAGAAATATGTTTTAACTTTAAAATAAGAACAATATAACTCAATTTCACATTTTAATTATTTCTTTACATCATTTGAAAAATATTTGTGTGTAATAAAATATAAAATTTGTATTGATATTTTATTTTTATATGAAAATAACACTCTAGGCTAAAAATCGCCGTGATTGATATCTATAAATAAGAAAATAAATATAAGATTTTTAGTAAAATAATATAATTACCTATATTAATAGTTATTCTAAATTAATCAATTGATTATATAAAAATCTTGCTAGAAAAATAAGTCAACACAAATTAGAGAAATTATGATGATTTTCAGCTTTTCTACACATATTTATTGTTATTTCTATATAAATTATTAAATAGCAACTTAGTAGCTTATACATATAATACTCGCATGTATAATATGTTTAAATAAATGTTTTTTAAATATAGAATTAAAAATAAAAATATTTAGGATTTTTACAACTTTATAACAAAATTAATACAAAACCATGTAATAAAGACCAAAATATGAGGTTCGGTTAGTTATAATATATATTATCTGAGTTAGTTTCTTTAAAAACAACGTTAACTCATGATAATCAGTAATCAAATTCAGAATTCAATCCTCAGTGAACTTATGTTACTGTATTTAGAGGTTTTTGAAATTTTAAATAAAAAAGAAAAAAGAAAAATTAATTTGAAGTAAGTAATTATCTTTCGAATGGAAACTCAAAGAAAATGACCACGGAAACGCCCCAGACAGAGATGGGTTGACAGAAGATTGGCATGCATTTATTCAAGACAGAGAAAAGTGGCGGGATATCGTAGTGACGGCTAAAACTTTAAGAGAGTAGCATGGCCAGGAAAAGAAGGAAGGAAGGAAGAAAGGAAGTAATTATTATTATTGTTTGAGCATCAACTACAACTTAACTTATATCAGGTCAACATTGACACATTGTGCCTATTTACATTGGACACATTTATATATTCCGATTTTTTTATAAATTTGATATTAATTAGTTTACATGTAAAAATGTTTTACACAGAGTTTTTGGAACGTAGAATTCGTTTTTGGACTTAGTGTAATTTGGACCGTGGACAACAATGTGTTTAACTGTCATTTTTACATTTCATGTTGGGCATAACTGAGGTTAAGCCAGAGCCACCAGGTATACATGTACGATTTATATGTAATCTATGTAATTCAACTTATATTTTAGGTATCAATGATATCATAATATAACAAACCTTCTACTCAAATTTTAAACCTTGCAACAAAAATAAAATTATGCTGAACATTTTTATGTCCAGATTCCGGAAAGTATTATTACCTGATTATTTTTGGAATTCAAATAGCAATTAAAGAGTATTTAATTAGTATATTACATACTTAATTTAAAATTGGTTTAAAAGTTAAATCATGTAAAAATAAATTTAAACTAATAGCTTGTAAAAATGCCAAATCCCAATAATATAGGATAACATTATTTTCTGAATCACAATAATCAAAATTGGTTTTGAATATTTTGATTAGAACAGTATTGTGTTTGGATTTATAATCTAGAAAAAAGCTACATTGCAATTCTATGAAAACCAGAAGTCGTGTGTCAAAAAATTACATCATTAAAAAATCACATAGACTATACACATTACACCTAAACATCTTTAACCATTTAAGAAAACGTAAAAAAAAACGTTAACAGATCATACACGCAATAAACCTGATATGGCGTATTATTATTATAGGTATCTGGTATACCGTATACTGAACTATACAAATAATATAACATGATTTCCGAGTGAGCATTTTACGTCTCCGTATAGCGAATTTCCTCGTGTACATAATGTGTATTATGATAACGATAATTATGCGATTCTAATCCGTACAGAATATTGCTCGCGGGACCACGCGTACAGCGCACAAAGCTTACGTGGTATACCTCTGTGGCAAGGAAAATTCCTACTCACAATTCATAGTTTACAAATATTGAAGTGTGTAACACACATATATTGTGTAGTGTATCTCACCACGAAGTCCACCGTCGATAACTTTCTTTTTATAATTTATACTTTGAATCACCATTATATCCGAAAATAACTTACGCGCAATATTGAGCCATAATAATTATAATATTTATTATTCATAACGTATTTGTGGTTTACCGAGATGATTGATTTTTGTAGGGTTCTAATTTAGGTACCTACTTATGTAAATATTTTATAAGTTGAATTACTTGAATATACTGAATTACTGAATATACTTGGTTTTATTGAGCATTTGAAATTTAAATATAGTTTGGTGAGTTTTCAAGCTGTGCAAACAGTTGTAGGCTAGTATAATATACAAAATTGAGGTATGTATTATAATATTCGTAATTTATGAATTATTCACCATATCATTATACATATTAGTTATGTATATTGTATATATACGGTCATACGGAAGATGGGTATATCGTTATTATGATCGAAGACATGATGGTACACAGGCGTGACCAATTTTTTAGGCGGGGTTTTAGCTAGTACCTATATTCCATATTTATAACAACTGCAGTTACGACATTTTTATAGAGTTTTTTGTTTAGTTTTGTAACAACTGTATTGTTTATAAATAAACATTATTATAACTAAAATATTGAGAGTGTGGTAATTGACGATTAAATGGTTGTCTTCAAACTCCAGATTGACCATTACGTGTGGTATAATAATATATTTTACTCAAAAAATGCCGACGACACTTACATGGTCAACTTGGTCAATCGATTTTTCGTGGTTGTTGTTGTAGATAAAACAATAATATATTTAAATGTAATATAATATAAAAAGCAATCTGAAAAATGATTTGTTGGTTTTGAAAACATTTTGTGGGTCTCAAACACATTTAAAACGTCAAGCTATACTGCCGGTCCTGCATGATTAGTAGACAAAATATTATTTGAATTATTGCGTTACTGCGGTCACCTACTCATCACCAGTTGTCAAGCCCCAATGTGATGTGATTACATTTTTCATAACCATAACGAATGCGTCCCTCCTCTTACACATAACCACCAGATACCTCACCACTAATGCGTCTCGGCAATTATTACTACCTATTTGACCAAATTAATGACACAATATTATTGTGTCATATATTATTACATGCACGTGAAATAGAGCAGAGCTTTTAAATCGTCAGCAACGCAATACAATATTATTATAATTTATTGTTAATAAAAGTTATTATAATCAATTATAAGTTAGCATAATTATTAGTTTGTATACTGTATACATATAAACTATTCGGGCGATGGTCACGATATGTATGATGGTATATTTATGTATATTGTATTTAAATATAAAACAATTTGTACAGTTATTTAGAACATTAATTAATTAGGGTATAATTTATAACAATAATAAACATGGTTGAGTAAGCTTACCATTGGGCATTAATAACACACTAACACCTCTGATAATATTATATTAAAATAAATAATTACAAATATTGTAATAGAACATCTAATGATTTTAAAGGCGTTGGCAGTAGAATATATGTTATAATTCACAGAAAAGTTTATTGTTTACTGGATAGTATTCATCCATTTAAACTTTAATAAATAAATGTAATTTGTAAATAACAACAGGTGTCAAAAATTAAATATCCAGATCACTTCGGATTAATTTTAAAAGTTTTAATTACAACATTTTTCTTTTTATTCACTAAATAATTTGTTTTCTGACTGACGGGTGTACATATACGTCTTAAGTTAATCCAGTTTCTGAAATAAACCCACAGCATTTTATCTGAGAAAACTCCTCAAAAAGCATATAATTGGCAGTCATAAAATCCTTAATATTTTCTTGTAGTTTTGAAGTTAACATCAAAGTTTGGTATAAAGGGTATGATATACATACAATAATGATATGGTAATAATTACAAAAGTTAATGAAAATATGCAGGATCTCAAGGTTGGACATATCGAAGTCAGTCTGAGTCTTTGACGATTGTTTGTTAAACACCTATGGCCGAGTGGTAAACACTAGCTCGCTAATCTCTTAGTGTCAAGAGCACATAAAATGTTTTACAGCGTAAAACAGAACTTGAAACAAAAGTGATTGCATTATCGAAGTCTTTAAAATTAGTTAGTAATAAAAGAAATTATAGACCGATATCATTGTTATTTATATGTTTATAAATTATTGAAAAGAGTTTTATTGGCAAGGAGGCAGTTGCAAATCAAGAATACTATACCTAAGAAGCAGACATTACACGAGGTAAAATCTGATGTGAGCAGGTATTGCTTTTCTGGAATGGACGAAAAAATGAGGTGTTTTACTAGATTTACTTACACATATTATTATAACATTTAACCTAAACGGAAAACAAAGTAAATACAAATATTTCCTGAATGGTCTCCTACAGGGCTTTGTTCTTTTAACAATAATTTTATATAATCTTTATACAACTAGTATAACAATCATCAAGAAAATGTATATAGGTACATAGACTACATGGGGCTGGTAATCCAAACAGAAACTTTCGAAAAATTGGAAATATATACTGAACTAGAGTATATTTATACTCAAATCCTGGAATTTAACCTTTAATCTGGATAAAAAACTTACATTTTGTTTTATCTTAGAGTAGCTTGTAGGTAATTACACTTTCCATTGGAAGGTGTTGCTAATAAACCTTGAAAAAACGCACTTAAGTATCTTGGTAATTCTTAAATTTTAAACAACATCTAGAAGGGTCAAGGACAAAGTGAAGATACGAAGAAGTGTTATACGCAAACCAATTGGAACAAGCTATTGATTTCTGCTGACATTTCTGGTATCACCTTAGGATATATTGTTGCTAGATACTGTACCATAGCAATAGCGCATGTAACGAATTGCTCACACTAAGAATGTCGACTGCAGGTAACTGAGCAGAACAATGAGAACAAATCGTAGTATGTAAAGTCAACCCAACTGCAGTCTTTAAACTTGTACAATTATACTTTCAAACATAGCATACCCACCGCACCCACCATTCACAAGTAACCAGGTAGATACGAAAAAAAAATGATCCAGAAAATCAATAATTTACCCAGTTTTCCTGTTTATTATTCCGTATATTGTAATTCGTAACATAATACTGAAATCGAGACATAAATGGTTTAAATGAACAAATGTTGCTACTTAAGTCTAAAAGATACAAACACAACAGAAGGCTTATGAAGTATAAAAATTGGAGAAGTACTACGAAAATATTATTGGAGAATTCCCGGAAAAAATTTTCGTCGGAGGAATATAACAACTGTATAAGGGTGGTCTCAAAGTTCTGGATTGGTTTAATATCAGACTAAAGTATTGGATATTTATGCTTAAATGATTACTATTATACATGTTCATTATTGTTATAAAATTATGTAGATCTAATTCTGTGTATATTCATATATTTTTTAGGTAATATTTATACTTTGCTCAAACCCAAATCTGTGTACAAACATCATGCTAAATGCAATAAAAAACAACAGTTAAAATCAATTAAAACCAAATTTAACGATTTAAATTTTCTTAGGTTATTTATCATAGCAAAAAAGTTTCGATAGTATAATTTTAATTTCTATGTTTGTCATCATAAGAGTTGTCTTGTTTTTGATAAATAAATCTTCCGATTCCCACCCGCTCATTACTTTTACATGTTTGAATTATTGTTTAGTTATCATTTAAAATTGAAAGTCGACTAATGGTGAGCGGGATTTAAGTTTGTTGATAGTCAACTATTCACTAACCACGTTATTAGTATTAGTAAATGTTTATACGATTAAAAATAAGTATGACCAATCATTTCCCTCATATTTATACACGAAAAACAAATATTTATAAAAGAACATCAGTTATAAAAACAAAATCTAAGAATAGATAAAACTATTCTGAATAAATAAACTAAAAAACTTTTCCGATCAAAACTATTAGATTATGCAGAAAGAAATAGAGTTATCTGAAAAATAAAAATATAGACCAACTAGAACCAATCTCGAATACCAACTTTAACCTCATAACAGAGGCATTCAAAAGATGTCCAATTAAAAATATGGTATGCATAAAACGATAAGAATGTGAGAATAACTAGAAGTGTTGCAAAATATTCGAGATAAAATATGTCGTCAATATAGCTGCAAATTTCGATAACGAAACATAAAAAATATACATTTACTTTGTGAGAAATTATACAACGAATGGAATCAAATCTTAGGATTTGGCCTTCGTAGAAATTCCAAATTGTAAGAAACACTGAATTATTACAAATATTAAATAAAACTATGATTAATTTATTTGCAATATAGATAAAAACTTTATTAATATAATAAATTACCTGCCTACGCAACTAAAATAAAATTCCATGGCCATGTCAGATTAATTGGAAATAAAAACACTGTTTTTGCAGCTAACCAAGCAATAAAATAGAAATAATGATGTTGAAGTATTTTAATAATTTCTAAGGATTATATTTATAAATAAATATACATAGTTATTTCTAGACAGTATATCGAAATATCAAATCAAACACAACCTGCAGAGAATCAAATCAAGATAAATATTATAAAGCTATAGGCAGCAAGTAGAAAAATTAAATTAACTTAATTAATAGAAAAAAGGTAATATAATAATTTTGGACCATCCTAAAAGCTTGGTAAAAAAAAATGTACCCGTTATTATATAAAGGAAAGAACGCTGACCCTGTTAAACTTGTGTAACCAAACTTTAAAATAAACAATAAACTTATAAATTTGTCTAATTCATTTTTATGTATTTAAATAAAAAAAATTGTAAATAGCAGGATAAGATTTGATTTCAAAATATTAAATAACTTTATAAAGCATCTTAAATAATTGAATTTATATCAAAATGTCTATCAAATTCCTACAAATGAACATGCTTACGTACATATAAAATGTTCGTTTCATGTTTATGTTAAGGTATGAAGATCCAGATACCCAAATAATAATAATTAGATATGGCTTTATGAATATTCACTTATCGGAACATTTAAGGACACCTAACCTACATGCATTTTTAATCTTGGAATTTTCTGTTGAAATGAAACCGTCAATCATCATGAAATGCATAAAAATAAGTTACATGATATAATTCAAAGTCATGAGTTGAATTTTCAAAGAAATTCAAAAGTTGAATTACATCTAAGTATTAAGCAAGTAAACTATATTTTGAAGATGTAAATTAAAAATAAACAAATTTATGAATTTCTACCATTTTCATTAAAGTGGCAGACGGTCAGTGGAATATAAAGTAGTAAGAACCTATCCGAATTCACATTTATTTAAATAGGTATCAAAATAAAGAAGATCGTCGAACTATTACTTAATAATAAATTAGTAAAAACGACTCAATCTAATTTGCTTACCAATTACATACAACTTATCCCTTAATTATTTCATACTCCATTGGTCATTGATATATTGGGTACTTTAAATTCACATTAATATACTATATACAATGTGTTGAACAATTAAAATTACTAGGTATACATAAGTTAAATGTACTTATATCATGTTTTGAGATGACAATTCGAAAATAAAACGTTTTATTTATTAACTAAACAAATTTTTTAAGCAAATTATAATTACAATAAGAGGAAAAAAGTAAATCTTACATCATACATTTGTTCTTTAGTCTTTAATTTCAACAACAAACAGAAAAAGCACTAAAAAATTATGCAAGAAAACTTTTTACAAAAATTTACTTACTTGAGCTATTTGATCAAAGCGTCCGAATAGTTCATTTAAAGTTTTCACAAGATCAGACGCCGACAGTTGTTCAGATAATGGAGTGAAATTCACTATGTCAGCATACAAAATGCTTTAAACATAAAAACGAATAAATTAATTTAAATATATAAGATAAAATATAAATAGTATAAAAGTTAAGAGAGGTTAAGGTGTGTTAAGTTACTAACATATTATTATAAATAATATAAATGCGATTTCAAATTGTTTAAGGGCTTGGAGACGTTGGTGTTTCATGAAACATTTTTTTTTGTTCTGGTTTATGAGTAAAAAAACCAACAGGTAATAACACAAAAAAAAATGCAATGTAATTAGCTAATCATTTATATTATATTAGACTAATTATATATTAAAGCTAGTAAAAAACACGTTAAAAATTAAATTACATGCTTTTGGTAATAACGAAGTTTTATGCACGAATATTTTTAAATAAGATAATAGATGTATAAATAAATATTAAAAATTACTAATCACATTAAAATTCATTGAAATTATACCATTTAATATATTGTATGGTGAAATATATTATAATGAGTTTTTCTAGGTATTAAAAAAAAAAAAAATTAAAATGATTTTTAATTTAAACATTATATTTTTATCAACACATAAATTAACTTAATATCTTAGAATAGATTTATTGTAAAATATTTAATTACGCAAATATAAAAGAAGACCCGTTGTAATTAAAAAAAAATCGGTGATAATATTCAATTTAATTATCATAAAATATGTAAATTTTAACAGTGAACTTCTAATGAAAATTAATGAGTAGAGCTTATAATTATGTTAAGGTACAAGATTATTTAAGTTTAAACATTAAAGATATATTTTTATTTCATTTATATGCTCTATACTAGTCTATAGTACATTATAGCTATAATAGATTACTTGTTGTAGCTAAACCTACAAACAAATAAATATTAAAAAATACTGTTCAATCATTTCAGATAGGTATTGAATTTGAAAACAAGGAAAATAACTTAATTTATTCAACGAGTTAATATTAATGAAACTGACGTGAGAAATATCATTCTGTCCTCAAAGTAAATAATTGTAGGTATACCTTCATAACATTATAATTTTTAAAGTATATTAAATATAAAAAAAGGGGGTCAAGTGGATGTCGCTCCGCTGTACAGTAGGCTACAAGTAGATCACTGTACTATAATGGATGGTATTAAATTTGAATTCAATGATATAATATCATTGTATAAGAAAAACGATTCTGAGCGGAGGCGGTATGTCAGTCTAGGATATTTTAAATTATATTGATATTGTTATTATACGGTAGCTGCTAAGTTGAATTAATATTATTCATATTATTTAATTAACCTAAAATTATCAGTGATGCTATAAAAATATTATAATATATACTTTTACTCGTTAAAATTGATTTTAATATGTAATTTCGTCCAAATTTGAACTTAAAATGTCTGTAAAAAATAACTGTGTTTAAATATTTTTAGATTTTTTGAATACAGTATGTACTATTTATTAGAATCTTTGTTTTAAATTTTCAATCCTTAGTTATAAAAACTGACCATTTTATAATTGTTTAATTACAATGATTGATAATTTTCGAGATTTTGATGAATTTTGTCAAAATTCGAACTTTAAATGATTATAAAAAAAATGTGTGCCTATGTATTTTTAATATTTTTCAATTGCTATTGTAATAATATATCAGGAGCCTTGTATTAAATTTTCATTATTTTTGGCCCAACAAATAAAATTTTATTGATATTAATAGAAAAAAAAACTAAAAAATTTGAAAATTGAAATCGTCCGTAAAATACTGAAAAACAGTCAAAATATATTAAAATTAGATGGTGTATAGAAATAGCTTATAGAAACATTCAGTGAAATTTTCATGCATCTACAGTTATTTGTTTTGAATTGCAACAAAATAAGAAAATCGCTACATGAGAAATCGAGTGAATATCTAATCTTGTACAAATTTAAACTTAAAATGCTCATAAAAATGTATTATGACTTGCTTATAAACTTTTTTTATTGATAAAATTAGGCAAACTTATGAGGAATCTTGTATTACATTTTCAAATCTTAGATTTAAAAAGAAAAATTTTTATGAATTTCTAACTCAAAATAAATTGCACATTTTCGTCATTTTTACGTATTTTGTCAAAATTTGAACTTTGATTACCTATAAAAAAAAATTGTGACTACGGATTTTTAATATTTTTCATCTGCCTTTGAAACTATATATTAGAAGCCTACTATTAAATTTTCAAGATTTTTACCCAACAAATAAAATTTTATTGACATTTATAGAAAAAAAAACTAAAAAAATTGGAAACTGAAAATGTCCGTTAACAGCTCAAAATAAGTCAGAATATTTTGAAAATGATATGATGTGTAGAAAATGCTTATATAAACATTCGGTCAAAATTTCATGTCTCTACGGTCATTTCTTTTAGAGTTATACCAAAAACCAAAATCGATTTTGTCGAAAATTGGTTTTCCGTAAAAATTCCCGTTTTTCCCATAATTTTTCATTTGTTTTTCCAGGCGCTCATGAAAACTACTGGGAAATTTTGACTTTTGACCCCCCAAAGTACCAACTAGATTCACTTTCCTATCAGAAAAGGTACTATTGAAGAAAATCGAAGCATTTTTCTGTCCCAAAACGTGATGACAGACACAAAAATAAAAAAAAAATAAAAAAAAAACACACATCATTGTAAAACCAATACATTCATCGCTCCGCTCAGAATCTAAAATGTAAATTTTACATTTTGTTTAAAATGAATATATTATTATTAATTTTTATAATTTATTCACTGGTTGACATTTTCCATCTATGAGAACTTTTGAATTCTAGTTTTTCAGTTTGAGTATTTTAGTATCGTATTTACATATTAGTCTATTTTTTGCAACAAATTGTAAAAACACATTATACGTGATTAAAAAAGTCTATATTTTTTTAAGTTGCCTATACACAAAAACATTATAATTTATAATATACAGATGTGGATCTTACCTAACATTATTATGGCGCTGCACATACATCTCGTGAAATCTTGTTTGTTTATTTGCTACGTCGTCTTGACATGCATCAGCCATTTTAAGCATTATACTTCTCTTAACCTAAAATCAAAAATTAAAATATAAACTAAAAGTTATCAGTTAAGTTATTAAATCAACTACCAACCAATTGATACATTTAATATAATTTGATGGGTTTCATTATCTTCGCCAATAAATAATATACCAACATAATTTTAATTTATTTAAATAGATTTTCGAACGTAATTAATTTCCTTTTCACACTAATAAATTTATAGAATTTTGATACATTTTTGTTCATTGTTACTAAATTATTTATCAATTTTATAGATCATAACGACTACGGTTTTAACACTCAATGTAATATTACACATCACTAGATATTATTCAACTTTTTTTGTGAACTAAATGAAAAAAAATAATGTGTATTTTTATAGAAAAATAAATAATTAGTATACCTACCATTTATAAAGTTTTACATTTTATACTCTTAAAATATCAAAAAAGTATGTGAAACTTTGTTGTAGTACCTAGATAAAACGATGAAGTATTTTTATTAAATGAAAATTAGGAATTGTATAAAACTAAAATACTTAAAATGTTTTTTTAAAAATATATAATAATGTTATTAAATTTGTTACATTATTTTATTTCATGTTTAATAAAAAATAGGTAGATAGGTAAAAGTAAAAAAAAATTATATACATTATTTTTTATTTGGTTTGTTAATATAATTTAAATTAAATTTGTTCACCACATTATTCTATAGCAGATTTCAGTATGTGAATTAATAGATACGAAATACAAAAAGTTTACCCATATGATTAAAAACTGTTTAAAGTTGACTATACAAATCATGAAAATGAACCAATTCAATTGAAAATGCACCGAAATATTAAATATAATATGACGTTATATCAATATACTAATATATTTTTTTAATTAGAATAAAAAATATATACGTTTTTTATCATAAATAAAACCGTCTCATATTGTAAAAAAAAAACCATGCCTAGATTTATTATATTTTTTATTTTTATTGTCAAACACGAACACTCGGTAAACCTTCAGAGGAATATAACATCATTTTTTTCAGGGATTAAAATGTTGATGAAATTAGTGTAATATATTTTAATTTTAAATAACAGGTATGAACATAATAATATGTATGTTTTCAATAAAAGTTAAATAAGATAAGACCCAATATTTAAAAGTTAGAAATGGAGTGTAAGATTGATAGCTATGTAGAAATAAAATTGTAAGGAATTTTAGAGTTTTTTTGGCCTTTTGTTGTTGTAGGTATTTGTCTAAATATGTTAACTTTAATATTTAATATACTTTAAAAACTATCTAGGCACTGAAAAAAATATTTTCAAAATGAACTCAAACATGGATGCATTTTTAATCATTTAATCAATAACATAATTTCATAAAAGTTTTAAACGTGCGTGATGAATGTTTATTACCAATAATCTATTAAATATGTGTGATTGACGATAATAACGCTATTACAGGGAGTGTCGAAGTAACGTGTGTTACAATTATCCTATTTGCTTGATGATGTTGATAACATATACCAAATTTCAAAATAATATACTGTATAATAGGACAAGGGCAAATAATAAAAGATTCCATCATAATAACATATTGTCAACGTGGCTTTTATAATACTCAAATATTATTTACTATGCATACTTCCAATAATCAAACAATAATATCTTAAATACAAATTATAGTGTAGTATGATATATACCAATAACATGATACATGTAAAGTTAATTATATCTATCGGTTGGAATGTTGGATAGTATAGTAGGTAAAACAAACACCAACCTAACCAACAAAATAGATTTTCATTTACTTATTTTGTTAAAAAGTAATTAATATAACCCGTCCAGTTCATCTTGGCACTTGTCAACCGTTATTATAAAAAAACAGTGGTTCAAAAACCATATTTTAAAAAAATATAGCTTTTTGTATTTCCGAACGGAAAAAACAAATTGGTATTTGAGTGGCACCGTTTTGCAGCTACATACACTGCGTTTTAAAACACAAGGTTTTTTATTGATTAAAGGATGACCAATTTCAAATAAAAAAGTCATAATATCGATTTTATAATTTTTTATTTTGAATATGGACATGTTGTATTTTACTTATAGTTTTATTGTTGAAATAATTTATTTATTGTTTTATTTTATTTTTTTGTTTTAATGTGAATATTTACAGAGTAATGATAACTAGGTAAAATAAGAATTGATTCTAAATTATTATTAGAATTTAGAAGCATTCATAAAACCATTCCGTTGAAAATCCTAATAATTAGGTAAGTAAATAGTTACTTTATCAAGAATACATTTTTATTTCGGATAGTTTATTTCATAAAAGGATATGGCACAGAAAATATAATGAAAATTTAGTTTTAATTTAGTAGAACGTAAATAACTATTTATTGACACCACTAAGTATATAAGCGGATTAAATGGGTAAAAGTCTTTTGATCTATTACCATCGTGTAATATAATATAGATTTTATAAGTTAAATAATTCTAAGCATATATACATTAGTCACGGAATCTCTGCATTATAATTCGTTTGTTGATAGAAATAAATTAGAAAATTAATTACGAATTATAATATATAATTCATATAAAATTGATTTTATTTAGTACCTATATTAATTGTATAGATAACTATTACAATAGATTAATGTGATGTAAGCTAAATAATTGTAAATGAAAATCATTAAACAAATATTTAATTAAGTAAAGTAAAATAAAAACCTCAATTGTTATTATTTATAAATAAACTTCATAAAAATATAATTTTTAAAGTTTTAAACTATTTAAGGTTTTGGCTTCGTCACTTAAAATGTTACAATTGTATTTTATATTTTATAATACATATTTATTACAGACTTTCAAGGATAACATTCACAAATGTGGTACATGGAAATAATACAATTCTCGATGTTAAAATAATGTTCATATTTTATTTTTAATTTAAACTAAGTTTAAATACATAAGTATAATGGAAAAATAATATTTTTCTTTTTTTAAACGTCTCGAGGTAGCGTTTCATTAAGTTTTTTTTTGTAATTTGTGCGCCAATTCAAAGTTAACTACAATAATATTGTAACTCTAGACACTTATAATTCAGATATTTTTAGTCTGAGGTTAGTCACATTTCCTTTAAAAAAATGTTTTATATTTGTTTATTTATTTATTTATTTAATATACCTTGTATAATTTCTGATTTAGTTTTAGATATGACGAATGCCTTACCACTTATATTTTCCCTTTGACAAACCTAAACAAAAACCATCGTTATTCTTTTCACTTTTGATCAGATTAGTTATAGTATTGGTAAAAAATAGTTAGGTTTCTCGAACATATAATTGTACAAATTATTATTAAAAGCACATCACAAATTTAAGATACCGGTAAAATAGATTCCCGACAGTGGTGTGCCTAAAATGCCTATCTAAAACGCCGTGTGATAATAATTTATTGAATTATTGATATATTATATTTTATGATATGAATTTATAATTGAAGTATCAGTAGTACTACAACCACACAGTTTTACAGAAAAATGGAAAAGTCATGTCGAGAGCGTTCACTTAGTACCTCAGCTGTTTGATATGAATATTATAATACAAGAAAGTTTTTATAAACTATAGTCTATGTTTTTATGAATTCTTTATAAAGAAGCGGTTTTGTTTAGTTTATAATTGTTTTAAAAAAAAAATTTTTTTTTGATTGTTTGACGATAATATTATGGTATTAATGTAGTATACATCATTATATCACATTTCTTTTATAAAATGGTCTTTAAGTCTTTGAAAATGTTAAAAGAAGATTCTCATTATCATATTATTAAATGTTAGCATTGTAATATAAATTCATGTTGTTTTAAAATACTTACTACATTTATTTTATTAAATCAAATACCATTAAATCTACTATTGTTCAACCACTGTCTAAAATCATGCTTCAAGATAATTAAATAATAATTAAAAGTTCATACTAAAACCCTGAATAAAAATACATGATTTTTTTTTCATCTATGAACAATATTTATTAATTAGATAGTTAAACCTTTAGTTAATTACCGGTAATATAAAAAATATACTGTTTTACTATTTTTAAATATATTATTCATGTTTTTCTACTTAACTTGGCTATTTATTAGTTTCATTATTCTACTATAATATATATATATATATATATATATATATATATATATATATATATATATATTATGATGTATAATCTTTATTGATTTTAAGTATAATTTTTGTTATATAGTCGATCTAATAAATATATAACACATTTTTTATTTTTTATATAATTTATAAAAACTTGCTCTATAAGTACAATATAGCATTTTTTTTTTCTGAATACAAAAAGTTTAATATTTAATTAAATTTTTTTGTTCTAATTCAAAATAGTCAATATTTAAATCTTATTTTTAAACAAATAACTAAAAAAAAATTAAAAATTAAAAAAAAATCATTTTTAACGTAAAAACTTTTTTTTTAAATAATATTTTGTGAATTTCCTGACAAGTTTATTTATTCTTTTATTTATTACCCATATCGTTTTAATAATTTTTGTCATAATATGTTTAACTAGTATCAATTTTTTTTTTTTTTTTTTTTCAGGTATCTGTCAGGTTCTGTTCACTTCTATACTATAATTTATCTGTACATTATAATAGTATTTTTGATTAATCTATTTTATTTTTCTGTATGATATATATTATTCATTACAAATATTGAATACTATATAATTTTTCAAGCGATATTATATAAAACAAGTTGAAAAGACTAATTTACACTCAGTACCACGTACAATTTGACACAGTAATTATTTTTTTAAAACGACGACTTATTAAAACTTAACTACATTTTTTTAAGAAAATGTGTTGTCACATTGTCAAATTATACATGCATAAAAATGATTTGTGTTCACTCATTATAAAATCGAAAACTTGTATAGATTTGTGAACAAAGCAATATATTTTTCATGGATCATCGTAATCACGAATGGCCAATCATTTTTATTTTATTAAAATAAGTATTTAATATTTTCTAACTTGTTTAAAGTGCTATTATTTCTTAAAATACAAGGTTAGTAAAATAAAAATATAAAAAAGATTACATAAGAATTGAGTACGTTACTGGGGTAGGTGTGTTACATTTCATGTTTTGATATATTTTAATTTGAAAGCAATAAATCATTTAATAAAACGTTTTTAAGTAAAGTTTGTTTAAAACTGAATTGTTTAAATGATTTTTTAATTGAATTCATTAGAATATCCGGCACACTATAATTAGTTCAAAAAAGTTATATGTAATGAAGATCAGGTAAATTTTTAGAAGCATCGTTAAATTATAAAAAAAAAATAATATTTAATTTTTGTCTGAAATGTAAGATAATATTATACAGATTATTTAAAATTAATAGCACTCAATAAATCATTTATAATGATTACTTTATAATGACTTTTTTTTTATCATTTTATGTTTAGTTAAAGTTAAGGTCTTAAGGATTTTTTTTTTTTAGTTGGTGGTAGGTATGGACTTAAGAATACATTTTACAATTAACTATTAACAAAAAAGTTTGATACATATTTCAAACTAGATTTTGATATGTATTTAAAATAGAGTTGATGTTTCTGGAAAATTTGTGATCGATTAATAAGAATTCTGAAATATAAATAAGTATTATAATACCTATTATGAATAAACCAGCACTACCACTAGTGTGTTCAAACTTCAAACTATTCTCAAGGATAAAATATAAAAATCAAAAAGTATTTTTTAATCTGCTTTAATATTTATTTACAATGACTAAATAATTTCAATGCATAGTTTTATTATTTTAATGCGGAATTCTTTTTACTGTGTGAAGAAATATATTATGAATAAGGGTTTTCATTTGATGCATTTAAATATCGATGGCATAGTAAATCAGATGTAAATACTCATATGTTCACAAAGCTTAGTGTCATCAAAAAAGCATATTTAAAAAAAGACCTACCTGCAGATAATAGAATCCACTTGTCATATAACTTCTTTGTAGTTTGTATACTTTATGCATTTGAAGTGCTATATACAATGTGTCAAAATCTTGACCTTATTGCTATTCTTTCCAATTTTTAACAATTGCTTTTCAAATTTCACAAGACCATTAAAATTCCTACATTCTGTATATTATTAAGCTACAACTATATTTCTAATAAGTACCCACTTAAATGCCAGTGGATTATGTACATATTACATAGGACATAACGATCAACTTTTAAATAATTAACATTGCTTCAAACATAAAATAATGATTGGTCCATTAAGTTATAATGGACCTCTCAATATTTTGTAAACATAGTATGAACTACAGATAATATGTAAAAATATTTAAAAAATTATACTTATAAACTAATGTATGAGTAGGCGATACATAAAATGTGTACACTAGCTACTATACTAGAATAAAGAATAATGAAAAATTATCATATTTATTTTCCGAAAAAAATCAGTTTTTAATATTATCATGTATATTTAACCATAATAATGCAACAACCAACAGTAACACAGAATTAATATTATGTAGGTATATAGTGTTTATATAAAGACCTATGTTTAAAAAGTACCTGTTGATTATTATTTTTGATTATCAATATTAATAATATTTTGGGTGCAATACGCTGACAAGTAAAGTAGTATTAATGTAAGAATAAATACATTATAGGTTACCACTAGCAATAAAATAAATATACAAAAAAACGTGGCGTATTATTCGATATTTTCACTGCTCTATGGAAAAACAACGAATCATAGATCATAAGTTTTTTTTTTGGTTGCTACAATAACGTACCTAATTATTTATTAAATATAATTATAATTATTTATTTATTTATTAAAGTACTGAAACTAAAAATTATAGCGTTTAAACGAAAAATCCATCATGATTACAAAAAAAAATTGTCGTATTCAACGAAAAAAACGTAACTATTTTAATATTAATCTCAACTTTATTGTTAATAAAATGTTGTCTCTATAATTACACAACTTTCTAAACTTAGAAGAAAACATATAATGAAAAATATATATTATTAAATTTAATATTGAATAACTTAATCGCATATATAACAATTTATATGATATTGTATTAATTCTATGTGATATAATATAATTTTCCAGAAAAATGTATAATTCCATTTCTCTCAGCCCTCAGGAATATGTTTAATTATTTTCAATGTTTCTACATGAATTTGTAGTATGTATTGCTATTAATTATTATTTTAAGACCGGTATTATAGTTGTTAAATACATTATGAACGCAGATGCTTGATTTTGTGAAACCAACAATAAAATTAATTAACTTGGAATACAAACATTTAAACATACAAGCATCATACCTATGTCAATATACAGTATATTGGTAAAACTTATGTAACCGAGCATTGTTGTTAGTTATTTTATATTTGATCATTTAAATGATGGAAAAATTATAAATTATGTTTTGATACAAGGTATAATATATATTGAGACAAGTATAATATATAACATAAATCAGTCGTTTGAGAAACCCTACATATCCACTAAAATGGATTCATGTTTTATTGCAAGTTTCGAATTTTCATACATAGATGTAAATCTACATATTGTAAGAGAATCCCGACTTGTTCATCTTTTAAAATAGTTTTTAATAGCGGTAAAAATTTTAGGAATCATGATAAACCCTACTGCAGGTAACAAAAGTTATTTTAATTTTTCCAAAACTTTGGGTTTTGGGATTAATTTGATTTCTAAAAAGACCGATTGATATTTGAAGGCAAGGTAAAAAAGTATTTTTCATAACGCATGTCAATAGTAAATTGAAACAGTTTAAAAATATACCGTTATTAACAACAATCAGTGTTTTTCAAATACTTATCCACACATAAGCACCTACTGAATATAATAGAGAGAATATCATTGTTAGTTGTCGGTACCTATTTCTAGACTCGATTATATTATACTCGAACACTGTTGTTAACTGAAAATACAATAGAATACGGTTTAACTCATGCTATAGAAAAAACGCTCAATATTTTTAACAGCTCAGTTGATTTCGAAGTACTGATACAGTCTGGTGCACTAAAAACGTGTTACACAGAAGAACACGGCATATATGGTTTAGAAATTATTTAGATGATTTTTACTGTAACGCATATAGAATATTTAATTTTTATAATGTTAATCAATGATTAGGATAATGATATTTTCTGAAGCAACCTAAACAAAAGACCTATATATATAAGTCATTGATATTTTTTTGAGTTAAAATTATTAAATTATACAGTATTTCTTAATGCTTATAAACATTTTTGAAATTCACTTTAGACAAATAGTATTGATATAACAGACTATTGAAAAACTCTAGTTAATGTTTAAAATATTTAACGATGACATTTTTGATATTTTAAATGTATTAATCCAATATTTAGTTTTTTTTTAAATTATTTTATTAAATCTTATTTGAAAATAAAAAAAAACTACTGCTATTGGAAAAACAATTAGATTGAAATATCGAAAAATATTAAATCATGCGTTTATAATGTTAAGTGTCATTTTTTGAATAGTACTGAATTATTTACATAAAGCCTATAGAGGTACAACCCTTACCACGTGCAATGGAATAGAATGTCTAAAGTTTCGTCTAATCATGATGTATTTATAGTTCAAACACATTGTTCTAAAGTTTTCGAATGAATTCTATAATATTAGTTTGAAGTTCAAATTATATTATATTATCTTCATTGGAATTAAAAGTAATGAGCTAATTTGATTTTCTTATACTCTAGTTTGATATCTATAATAATTATTGTAATAACTTGCACAGAGAACAGGTTTTTTACATCTTAAAATTATTTTTTAAACAGTATTTAGTATACTAATATAGTAATATACTATATTATCTGTACAACCTTTTACATACTTTTTGTAATACATTTATATTTTATGCATTAAAATATTATGTATTTATTTATTGTTACACTTCTTTGACCATATATATTGAATAAATTAAGTCTCTCTTTTTTTGTGCAGTAGGAGTCAAGTGTACCTAGTCATTGAGTTTGTCACTGTAATGGATGTTTAAAATTTGAATTTAATAATAAATCATTGTATACGAAGAAATAATCTGATCGAAGCCTTTATTTATAAGGATATTAATATTGCTATAATGTAATTTATTTTTCAACTAGTAATAATATTATTCCATATTAGCTGATCCTGCCATGCGTTGCCCGTGACAAATTAAATAAATACATTTGATATAAACTGTAGTATTAATTCTCTAATGCGTGGACAGTGGACATTTTATCTTAGTTAATCTTACCGTATTTATTTTCTGATATAGGTCCTATGATACAATATTTTAAGGCACTATATTTAGTACGTACCTCAGCCGCAATGTACGCGGGTATGACGCTAAGCAATAGTTGTTCTTGTTGCTCTTTTTCACACTCCAGCTTAATTCTGGATTCAATGCATGTCCTGGTGCCCGAAAACATTATTCTGTTGGCTTTGTGTGTCATAAACTTGTAATACCAACCAGTGGAGCTGGCCGAGAACAATAGTATTATTTCAGCGATAATCTGAAAAAAAAAACAGTATAGTTGTCATTATAATAAAACTAAAAATATAAACTATAAGTATGATTTTTCAATTGAAATTAATTTTTTATTAATTGTTGTACATTCAAAAATCGCGTTCCAAAATAAATTCAAAAACAATATAAATGGCTTCTAATAATTGCTCTATACAAATATAATACAAACATAGCATCCCACTATATAAATGAAATACAATTCTAACTATTTGTTATTTTATAATATTAATAAATAATAACCTATAGAGTATTTTAATATACCGTCTTATAAAATGTATATTGAATATTCTTCATCCAGTTTCATGGTGCATAAAGATTGCTGAAGGATAACTAATATACTTGATTTAAAATATCTACTAAAAATAAATAAATACTTTTTGCGACTACAATGTGAATGCTATAATTATGAATTAGTGTATTTATTTCACCTTGGTTGTACACAAATGTGTATAATATTATAGCACACATTATAATGTATTAGGTAGGTATATAAACAATCTATACGAGTACCAATCATTTAAAATATGGGTGTTCAAAATGTGCATACATCTGTATAATATTAAATATGAATATTTTTTTTTATATTTCGAAAGTCTTAAGTTTTGTTAAGTTTGAAATTATTACAAAAGGTTTAGTTTCCTAAAATATATGTATAAAAAAACGTTAAAATGTCTTTAAATAAACATTATTTGCAATTCAAACACACTTTAAACATATGTAAAGATCTCATTCATCGTTATTCAAATGATCTAAAGTATTTCTGTATAAATGTATTGTATAAACCTAGAACATACAATGTTCATGCTACAGTTTCTCCGGGTTAGTTGTTTCGTATCGCTCAAGGCTCAAGGATTTTCAAAAGGGTGTAAATACAGGAAATGTTAATGATAATACAAACATCACCAGAGGAGTAAACTTCAGAGTTCAGAACATTGCTATTTTAAAATATTCAAAACTCTTATTAGGCAAGGGAATTATAAAGTATTGCTTGAGTTGTTATGGATAATTTTCAGATAGGTTTATTGCTGTGTTATTTAATTTTCTATAAATGTTGAATAAGTTACAACGAAATTCATAAAAATAACAAAAGAATAAATATACATAATTTCATTAAATGTCAAATCTGTATTGAATATAATACTATATTATATGATTTAATCTGTAAAGTAAACTTATATTATGATATATTATCCATATTACTTTTATATAGATTGAAATAAAATATATCCTGTAAATAATATCATTATATATTTATTTCTGCGGGCACATTTTCAAAATGAAACAATTGAACAGTAATTGATATGTATACCTACTTAAAGAGAATCGGTGTAAGTATATCCATAGAATTTAAGTTAGGATTGCATGTGTAATAATAATAGTCTTGCAAAGAATACTTTTATTTTGTACTCGGAATACGTATTCGAATAGATGAGCATTAAATTATGCCGAATACGTATTCGAATGGATAAATTAAAAAAAAAAAAATTCTAAATACTATAAGAATTTATATATTTCCCTGCTAATATTTGTCAGTTTTGGAATGGTTGGAAATTAACGTGGGTCAATCATATTTCGATTAAAGAGAAAAACTATTGTTTATAATTTATTATGTGCCCGATTTTTATAGAAAAATTTGTTTTATCATAATATAAACTATTTTTTGAGTAGGTACTAAAAAAGTATTTTTTAATGAATGAAAAAATACAAAAAAAAATTGTTGATAACACGTATTCAAATAATTTTAGTAAATAATTTTTTAAAAATACTATTCCAATAAAAATATTAAAAATAACATATTCATTTAATGCCGTTTGGGTATAATTTTGTTTTGGGTTTATTACATTTCTTTAATAACGATCAATTGGTAGGTACGTGTAATAATTTATTTATAGAAGTAAAATATTTCCATAAATATGTGAACTAATAAATTTAAAAATTTAATCTATATAGTTTTTTTATAATTATAATTTATAAGCATTTAAATTTTAGATATGAGGTGTGAAGCGAATTGTAGTATCCCACGAAACTTGTGGTGACTTATCTTCTAATATAAAATTGAAATGCCTAAAAATAAAATAATATTAATCAAACACTTACTCAATTATTGGCTTTATTCGTGAAATTAAAAGTACGCAAGGATTTAAAAATGTGATGTTATGAGGCATTCAATTATTTCATTTGAAAAAATTATTTTTTGCGATGTAAATGATTGTAGGTATTTGCATGTAGTATCATTTAAAAACAATATATGTAATTTAGCTATAAATGGAAAGAATAATAAGGTTTGGATTAATTAACACTTATGATGCCAAGAATATTGAACATAATTTAAAGTAAATAAAAGGGGAAAACGGTAAACGTTTACAATAACGTCAATAACGTGCCCGAGAGAGAATTTCGTAAGCGGCTTTATTATTTGTCATTTTAATTTTAGTTAAGTGATATAATATATAAATAAGTAGGAATATGGAAAAATACATTTTTATTTCAAGTAGGTATAGGTACGACAAGAATGACTTATATTTTAATGACCACAAAATGTTCTGTAGTTTTAAAACTAAACTCCGATAAAAGTCGTCACGAAGAAATCTATATATCTATGCAATGATTTATTATTATTCGAAATTCTTCATTTTGAGTGTCATAAAATGTATTTTTAATGTTTATCTGTGTAACATTGGATTATCGTATCTATATTGAAAATTAAAGATGTAATTGAATAAATAATGCACCATAAGCAAGCTGGTGCATTTTAGAAGAATAGAAATAGCTAGTATAGAAATAATCTAAAACGAGTTTCCTATATCCGCCAAAAAAAATTCAACTTAAGTGGACGTGACATGTTTTGCAAATTATTTGAATACTATCCTCTAATGCAATAGATATATGCTATATAATACTTGTCTAGAAACAGTATAACCAAACTGAATTTAAAACACCGAAGCACCAATATTTTAGGCAGAATATCAAAAATGGTATTGATTTCAGAAGCACTCGAGTACAGAGATATGTTCAGACATAGGTATAGTGCTAAATCGATAATTTCACGAGGATTTAAGTTGATACCATTCGGGGCATATTTTTCACGTTTTCATTTTCTACTATAATATAATCAGAATACCTGCAATATATCGAAATCCATACACGTGTGTCAATATATTATAATAACGTGTACGTCATATATGTTTGAATCAAAACACTGTATTTCTAAAAATGAACTTACATTTTAATTTGTTTGAAATTTGATTTGATATTTCTGTTATCATAAAACATGTGCATATCATCATGACAATACGTATTATTTTTTAAAATAGTCAAATAGCTCTACTTTGTAGTAGATATCGAGTGGAACTCGTTATTGATTAGGTTGATGTAATGGATGTGTTAAATTTAATTCCATTGTTAAATCGTCTCCTACTTAAAACGATTCTGAACGGAGAAAGCATCTCTACTAGAGATATAATATATGTCTCTATTTCAAAGGATAAAATTGTACAATATAATATTTATAAATCATTTTACTATGAGTAATTTTTTTTTCTTATAGAATTGTGTTACTATTAGCTATGTTGAACTAATTATTGCCAAAAACATCGCATATATTTATCATCATATAAGCCAATACCACGTACCACAGAACGGCGTTAATAGGTTTAGGAAATAATAGATAAAAATTAGTGTAAATATTTTTAAAAATGTCATTGTTCATAGAAAATAATAAGATATACAATGGTGGTCAATGTCAAGTCCCTACGATTGATTTGTTTTGAATTAAAACTTACAACATATAATCGTTAAATTTGTTTAAATAACCAATTTTTCAATTATTTTTTGTATACGAAAAACGGACATTAAGTCATTTTTTAAGATAAAAATACATTAAAATCATTTTAAAATCAATAGTGGGTACCTAGTCAATACATGCTTCGTTCAGAATTTAATAGCTACTAGTAGTCGGTAATCAAAATACGATGTAACTTTAAAGTTGAAGTTATAACAAAAATGATTTTCTTTCAGTATGGAATTGCTTCTACTGTGGACAAATAAAATATGTTTTCCAAAGCATATATAGGTATCATTAGTGTCAATCGGTGCATGCATTAAATCTCCATTAAATTATTTCGTCCCGTTTGTGTAATTATTATGTATGTTGATTAGCATAATGACGTGTGCTACCTATATAGCACCTGATATTAATACTTTCGTGGTTGAGTGACCTTTGCTGTGAATCGTATTGTACCATACGTCCATACATCGTTGCAAAAGTCGAATACCTAGATGATTTACACCTTAAAATATTTTAAAACTCGATAAATATCATTATCGATCAACAGTAAAAGTATCTCTACTTTAAAATCCATTTGTTGTTAATAAATCATTGCGTAACATCGTAAATCCGTTAATTTTATTTCTCCAAATTCAAAGCATGCACAGGTTTTATTCTATTTTTCAAGCTTGGGCAAGTTAATGATAATTTTTAACTGATTTTAGTTAAGTTGATAGAAAACATTTTAAAAAGTTTAAAGTTAATAGTTATCCTAATTTTTTATTTTAACTCAGTTAAGCTAAAAGTTATACGAAAATTTACAATTAACTTACTAACTTAACTTAATTAATTTAAAATATTTTTTATATAATATATAAATAGACAATTATATGGTTGAATATATTAAAAACTAAATTTGGATTTGATTAAAAGTAACTCGTTTTTATTAAGTTTGTATCAATAAAAATCAGTTAAGTTAAAAATTAAGTTAATGAAAATTTAAAAAGTTAAGTTAAAAAGTTAAAATTAATTTAACTTTTAACTTAACTTTAACTTTTTAACTCGTTTATGCCCAGGAATGCTATTTTGTATATCGTATGGCAAAATAATCACTCATATTCTTATTATAATAATGTTGTATAGGAAGGTGGTGGATTAAGTCGTGTAACTACCTATAAGTCTTGTTTTGTCTCGGTGTTGCACTTAGAGTTCTCAAACATTAAGTGGTAATTACATTAATAAGAAAAATATTAATGTACAATAGTGAAAATATGATTGGGGGGGGGGGGGCCTTCAAATAGTTAAATGTAAAAAAACCCTAACGGTCATTAGCTAAGTTTACCTGTTTGACGTGCTGCGTGTTTGGTGTCCACTGGATTTCGGCGAGCAAAGACATGATGTGCACGGCCATCATGGCGGCCGTGGCAAAAGACGCGACGGCCACGTGTGTTGGCACCATCGAGTGAGTGGCCACCAAAACAGGTACGAGCGCGTAGGCGGCGTGCACGACGCCGCTGCTAGACAGCACGGCAGTGGCGGACGCGGCCACGGTGGCCGCAGACAACGCGGCCGCGGCTGGCCTCGAGTTCAACGCTGTCGGAGCGACCTGTGTGAGGCAGAATGTGCAGGCGAACGTCAGCCACGCGACCGACACTGACAAAAACGGAGGTCTTACCACCGATTCGGTCTGTGAAGTAGAAAAAAGAAACATTTGTTTGACAATAAATTATGTTTTAGTACCTAACTAGGAACATAACGCGCAGACCGAAATGAAATTTCGTATTTATTTTTTAAAGACATTTTGTTCGTAAATAACATAATATTATTGCTATGATTTCTGAGTAGTTTTTCAACCCCTTAGATCATATACAATGAAGGGTAGAGTGATTTAATGTCCTACCCATAGACCCATAGAACGAGTTGAAGCCAATATAGCTATAGAAATCCTGCTATTTGAGAATGCACGACTCCAGATCAATTCGTATTCCCAAATATTATTTGTTAGTAAATGTGATCATTTTTAATTTATTTGTCAAAATATACGATAACTACGTTGATTTCACAGTCTTTTCGAATATTACTTTATTCATTGATCTAAAATTGACCCCAACATTGACATTGTTTCTTTTACAACGTTTACTATGAAAGTACATTATTTTTTCAATGGTGAAAGAGCGTAGAAGAGGTGAAAATAAAAATACAAGTTTGTACATACATTTAACATTAAGTTAAATATATAATAAAGTAAATATAATATTAACCCAAACATAATTTAGTTTTTGTTATATATTTTTTGATCTGATTAAATTAATATTTGACAAACAATGAATCAGGACTGTACTAGAAAAACCAGCTTATTGGTGCAGAAAAAAAAAGATAACTTGTGGGCTTAATTTTTTTTCACCAGACTCATATAGAAAATACAAAATAAATCAATCGATAAAACTGTTAGTTACATTAATATAATAATTTAGGTTTGTTTGTACAAGAGTCAAAAATATATAATATAGTATAAAAAATATATATAAATATTATGATATATGTGTTCGATCATCTTTCATTAGCTTCGATTACTTCGAGAGTGGGCTAAACACTGAAAACCTCACTCCCTACTAATCCACCACCAAGCAGTAACCCACAGTCCTAACGAGAATCTCATTTGACGTCATTGTCCGTCACTGTGACCTCTAAAACCACTCGCAAATAAATCCTCTGACGAAATAATTAAGAAGAGTTTCTGTCAGTAATATGATGTCAATATGTGTAACTCCACAGTATTGATAAGTATGCGTAGACTGGACGATTTCGATGTAACAATATTACTACACTGTATCTAATTCATTAAAATATTATAAATTAAAGAATTTTTGTGTTATCACGATCAAAAGGATTACACTTAAACAGAGAGAGATGTTAGTTTAAAAAAAAAAAAAAAACAATTCGCTCGTGATTTAATGAACGAAACGTATTATAGGTGCCTAAAACCAATTTTTTTTTGCTTTCCGTCTTAACTTTTTGAAAACGTTTCGTTTGCGTATGACATTCTTAACCTACAATGTGCACACGCTTGCACAAATAAACCACGTGAATAATAAAAAAGAATAAAATAATACAACACAGATTTGTCCACTCTTCTGTGGAATGTGCGCTCAGTCAGCACATCGCCCTAACCTAACCTTCAACGTTTCTGGAATTCAGGACCAATATTGCGATGAAATCGTGTTTCGCAATAATATTTAAATCCAGCGTGATAGTTCTACCAAGGAAGTGCGCATCAAAAGACTTGGTTTGAATAATAATAAAACACAACATTTGTTTTTCAATTAGTTCAATGAACGCACTATATGATAGTTCATCCTCAAAGTTATCTAATACGAAATTATTATGATACGTGCTTGAATCGCACAGACGTTTCCACATTATTCTTAGGTACTGTTTTAATTTATTGCACAGCCGTCTACTTTGCTTGCTTGTACATATTATATTATAATGCATAGTACATGGTAGGTACATAATATTATATTGTGAATTAGATTTCGATTCATTTATGTGTAACGAATAAAATCACAATATATAAAATTTGTTCTGGTATTTTAAAAACTTCTTGATCTATGTTAAGTTCTGTTCACATTTAGCTGTATATAATTATTTTATTTTGAAAGAAGATTAAGTACAAACATACCAATATTGTACATATTATAAAATTGTATACAGCGATTACATGTACATAATAATGTTTTTTTAAATTTTTATAATATCTTTGGTTAAATTAATATATGCGCACTATATTTAAGGGTACATATATTTTCATACTCACATTATAAAATGAAATTAACATGGTTAATGTGATAGTACAAACAGCCAATCCAATAGAAGCAAACGTTGTAAAAAGTGATTGTTTTAATCGAATACGATACTTGTGGTAAAGCTCTTCTAAATCCATATTCCTGTAAACAAATAACAATTTATTTTAATAAAAAAATATTTCTCACGACATTATGCTAATTATTAATTACTTATTATCTCTAATGTTTATACAAATATTTTAATGCATTAAAATTAATAAAGAAAGTATTTTAGAGCACTTTTTTTTTATACTATAGTTATACTTAATTGCATATTATGTTTAGTTTATTAAAGTTACAAGTTTTTGCAAACTCGATCACCTACATTTTTTGATTATGGCTTAAAAGATGAAATATATAGAACTTACTAATAAGCAATAATTTAAATTATATTGCTGGTAGTGATTAAATTTGATATTCTAAGACTAATGATTTTTATTATTAACAAAATGCATGATGTCAATTGGTATTGACTTCAAAGGTTTTTTATATATAAATAAATACAATATGATTTAATATATAGACATATATAATAAAATAATATGTAATTATCTCTACATTACTCCCAATATACTATACATGCATAATACTGATATATTATAAAAGATAACCAGTATAAAAAATTAAATAATATCTTATTAAATGTATTCTAAAAAATAAAATTAAAAATATAAGGAACTTACTTTACAGAATTGAATATACAATATAATTTATATTTAAAATAATAATTAAGTTATAGCTAAATTTGAATAGATTTGAGAAAATAATGAGTTTTCCTACAGTTGTTCGCTTGTTAGATGTTGGTTCAAAGACTTCTCTAGATTATCGGGATTTCAATGTGGTTTTAGCAGTAGGCCAAGGAGGACTAATGGTATATCAATATTAATAATTACATTCTGGATTTGAAGTCTGACTGCAGTTAACAATTTATAAATTGTATAAATCACCTAGTGTCAATATTAGATTTGTAACAAATTTATCTATTCAATTTATAAATATTGTGAGTTTTTTTTCAAACATTTTTTGACTTTTGGTGACAACTGTAAAGTATTAAAAACTGCAGTGTACCTACCTATATAGTACTATAACAATAGTATTTCAAAGTTGTTTAGCACTTTTTTTAGCAATGAAATGAATTAAAATGTACATTTTATATCAATTTTTCATAATTCTATTGAATATTTATAGAGAGATGGATAATAATATCATATTTTCGATAATATAAATTAAGCAAATACTTTTACGCTTTTACTTACAGCAGTATAATATGAGTCGTTTAATATTAATTGGCCATTGATTAATTTATTGTTTACAATTACAAGGTCAGAGAATCATAATTTTCGTAAAACAGCTTGTGGGTATCATTTATTATTACTTTTAAATTTAATATTTTTACCATATTATTCCAACTAAATATGTATAAGTAAATATATTGTTTATATTAAATAGTTTATATATTGTGATAAAATTATATTGGTTTATTTTTAGTTTTTATTTTACAATAAACTCATTAATGCACTGCAGTTTGGCAAGTTATAAAAGTACTAATTACGTTATTATATTGAGCTTATGTATAAATGTGTAAGTATATCGTACATATAACAATAACATCTGTGATTATTCGAACGTTTTGTTAACAATGTTAGGAGTATAGAGTACGGTGTTAACGAATGTGTATATTTTTATAAAACGTAGTACGAACTATGCGTAGGAGAGGAGTAATAATAGTATTATTAATTTATTATTCTATATGAAATGTACCAAACTGTTAGGATAATAAATTATCGCGTAACTATGAAAAAAAAAATGATTAATCCAATTATGGATCACAATAAACATAGCAAGTGGACTAAAAAAACAAAACACAAAAATATGAACACGTGGAATTGCAGGTGATTACTCATATCCGCGTTTCGGTCGATTTTAAAACGTTCACTATATTATACTACTATCGTACGACATTGAGCTGGTTTTAATAATGTTCATAATTACGACAATTTTACGATATGACAGAGGAACGATTAGAGAATGAGTAGAAAATGGTTAAAGTTTATTTCTACTTTCGCGCGTAACGTTTTATAGACTATATACATATAGGTATCTGGTATATATGTCTGTATACCTTACTTTAATATATTATATATTCTATTTATATATGTAGGTATTAAGTGTTCTTGCGTTTCAAAATGATGAGTATTCCAAGGGTAAATCACACAATATAATGGTAAGGTACCGTTTCGCGCGCAAATAAAACTCGTTCATTAACTACGCCCTTTTTTAATCACGTACGTAAAAATCATCATCAAATCCTCGAAAATAGTTTTTCTTTAGAAATCTCGTAAGAGCGTTTATAATATTATTACGGACTGACGTAGAAACCTATTATCAATGTTGAACGATATGTAAACACTTTGTCGTCATTTATGTGATTTACCAAGTAAGTTCACTCTTTTTTTTTTAATCCTTTATAATGGTGGATTTATCCAACTTCTGATTGTCGCAGTTTTTAAGTATACTTAATGAACATATTTTTAAATACTTTGATTTTTTTATATCATTAAAAAGATGAGGTTTTTCAATATGTTGATGCATCTGTATGAACATATTTTTAGAGTTATTAAACTTTATGTTCTGTAGAATAATAGCCCTTACTAGTTGTTTAACATAAAGTATAAGTTAATTAATTTAGTATTTTATTCTAGTAGGTACTTATTACAGGCATTGATTATAGACAGTTTTTACAATTAATTTATTATAAAATTGTATAATTTAAATAATTTAAAATCATTTTGCAACCGATGTTATCATGAACTATTTTTCTAACGCTCATTAGTATAGATACTTAAAGTTTAATATATTAAAAACTATTCGTTTGAATTTTGGTTTATAAGCAATCAAAATTTAGATTCTTAATCTTTTTGAATCTTAATAATTTAAAATGGGTAGTTCTTTATGAAAAAAGTAATTTTCATCATCAAAGGGCACTCTTTCAATTAAAAAAAATCTTAATTTCTTAAAATATAGACTATAATAGTCTATATTATAATAGTTCCACAATAGTCCCAATATAGTTCTAAACTTAAATTATAAAAATAAGAATTCAAACAAATTGATTATCAATCGAAAAAACCAGGTGGAGCTATACTAAATGAAGTATGTCTGGGAAGATATTAGATAAATAATTTAATAATTACTGATGAAATGTTACCCTGAATTTTTTTATAGATTTTTTCGTTTAACCGACGAAAATTTTATTTTCAGTGTAAACAGCTATGGCTGCTCATCACTAATTAATTATTGTTTATCAAAAATAACATTTTTAGAATAAAAATGTTAGGTAGGTATGTCTTTTAGTCGAGAACACCCATCCATTCCTCCCGAATTGGTTACAATCCATTTCTCTGATTGAAAATCGAAAAAATGTAAACTGATGTGAAAATATTGAATATCTATTTGCTTTAGAGTTTAATTCAAATCTATCGATTTTAGTGTTAGAATGTACTTGTCTGTACCTATATACCAGATACCTACATACCAGTACCTATAATTTATATAGGTACACATAACGTACATTGTACAAAATATATTGTTTAGTAGAACGTCGATTAAAAAAATCGATTTTTAGTTGCACAATAAAACGATTATAATATCATTATATAAATACATTTAAATTTATCATTAGAGATTTAACAGTTGGTAAGTGTTTAAGTAAAATAAAAAAAAAATCCAAGCACATTTAATTAAAATGTTAGGAAATATTATTTAAAGAGTAAATAATAACATTAATTTATTCAATTAATTCGATAATTGTCGACTTATTAGATATTTAGATACATTATATTACAGTATAATACGACGTTGTTATTTATTATTATTATAATGTACGTTAAATTATACGTTACGCGTGCTTAACATTGTTTTATTTTTGTGCTCAAACAACATTAGCATAGAATATTATCATATATTTTATATTATTATTGATGAAATTATACGATGATTATATTATTATTATTGTGTGTGGTTACAATATACGATAAATATGTAATATTATTCCCGCACGCAACGTCTATTGTGGCGCGGCGTTCAATGTCAGGAAGTCGCATTGACAACCACAAGTAGATGTACATAATATACACGCGTAATAATATTATATGCTTACCAATGCACACAATAATATTATGCGAGCTCTGCATACGACGGTAGCTTAAAATTCCCAATATTATTATTATTATTATTTTCAAATGTATTTACATTACTGCACCACAACAGATAATAAATATAATAATAATGCAATATTATTACTTATTAGGATCCTTATTGTATCATAATGAATCTATCACGGCATTATCTTCGTCACCGACTTCGGAGAAAAGAACTTACTGTATACGTTATTATTTTAATATAATATTATTATATTGTATATTCGGCTTTATGGCATACCTACCGATATTACATTGTATTGTATAGGGCACGCGCGTTTAACTCGGCTAACGTCAAAATGGTTAAATCCAACAGATATTGCAACAGTGAGATACCGTGGTGCCGGAGAGTTCGTCATATTACACGTTGCTATTTATATAATAAAATATATTGTTATATTATGGACTTGTCGCGCTTGCACGTCGAAAAACAATTTACACGAGTCCTGCAGTAACAGATTTTCGTCGGCCCCGAACGAAATCCAATATAATGCACGAAAACCAATTGCCGTCGGTGCCACGTTTTATTTACGATACCTACCCATAGATCCCGTCAGGCCACTTTGGGGGTCCCATACATAATTCACACCCGACAATATTACGAGTATCATAATATTATAGTGGCAGCAGCGGCTTATTAAAGGGCAATATATGGATGGTGACAGTGTCAGACATTTGTTATTTTCAACTACACAAACTTTTGGCCGCGAGATATACCTACCCATTTATGAAATATTGAAATGTGTGCATAATAATATAGCTTCGTTTGCGACGTTATAAAATACAAATAGTCGAAAACGTTTATAGGCGTATACACATAAACTATGCACCTATGTATTATAATAATATTATAGTCCTGTATAGATTGTAGGTAGGATGCCTGTCGGTACCTGGACGGGGCATAATGTTTTTTTTTGATATTCGTTCATGCAATTTAATAGCATTACCTGATAATATAAGCTTTTAAAAATATTTTGAGTGTTTAATCAGTATTTACGATAAGAAACTAACTAGGAAAACTAATATACTAAACACTTGTGGAAGGTTATTCCAGGCATAATGATGATAGTCTACTGTCATTTATCCATTAGTGAATTGCAGATCAACAGCACTCCAAACAATATCCTCACTATTTCTGTTTACATCAATCATCTCCCCCCGTTCCAACCACTACGCATGTTCACCTCGGTGGACAGTGGACATCAATAGCTTCAACAACAATGTTAAATATATCATTCTTATAATCTCATCACTCTTCTAAAAAAAAAAATTAGTATCTATATAAAGAACGTAGTGTGCTACTCGATAATATATTCTCTACTGCTCGGAAAAACATTGAAAGTAGATATCCTTTTAAAATTATTATTGAAAAAAAAATTCCTTCGAGGTTGCTATGATAACGTATAATTATATTATACATCAATTGCTTGGGGCAACCTTTCGAAAAATTTGATTAAGAAAAAAATTTGTATCCGGATCTTGCGGGCTCAAATTTTTTGTTGGTTGTCACGGTAACGTTATTGTTTTATTCGTCGATTTCTAGGGGTGACCTAGGTACTGTCACTTAAAATTATAACGTTATAATGAAAAATCAATCCCAAAAAACAAGTTGTATTCAGCCAAAAAAACATATCTATGTTCAAAAACAATTTTCTATAGTTCTATACTTCTATATATAAAATGTCTACAAATATATGCTTGGGCTCGTGTGAAACGAACAGAAACAATATTATAATGATGATGATGATAATAATAATCATACACCGGAATTCTATGTAAATCTAAAACATAAATGTTGAATTAATTTCAATCAATTTCTTGGAACTTATACTCAAAGGAGGTTGTTAGTAGCAAATCATTTAAACCAAGCCGTGTTAATGAAAATATAGTCGTTTCAAACCATAATTACCACACGGTATCCTTCATTCAAATTCAACATTTTGAATATCACTATGATCATAAAAATCACTGTAACAATATTATTATCTTTGGCAATTGTAGTATTGACAAATTATAATGTAGATATAAACTATAAAGTATAAACACTATTAAAATATATTAATTATAAATCATTAACAACTTCTTATTCCTTAAGATTATTCCACGTGTGGTTATTATTATATGATTAATGAATGTTGTAGAATCACAGACTAGCGTAAGATCGTAAATATTTAACACCTTTGTTATAAAAATTATATAATTACCTAAGAATGATAACTTTTACTTGTAAATTATGAGTAATATTATAATGTTAGTTGATAATAATATTGGTTTAAATTACAATTATTATATGAAAAATTATATATTATATAGTTGACAATTACAATATTATGTTAGTATGTAAGTATGATTTAAATAAATAAGAACATTTTCTTAGAAATATAAGAAATATAATATATTATAAATAATAAAAACTTCGTAAAAAAAAAACATACTTTTAATGCCACGACAATAAATGAATGAAAAAGAGCATAATATTAAAATGCACATTATAATTTTGCTGTCAATCAAATGATTATCAAAATATTTTGTCAATTGTCATATTGGTACAAGGAATTTGTTAATGGAATGCCGAATGGTTTTATAATATATTAGGTGGCTACAAGTTATAACTGGCCGTATACTACAGCTGTAGAAATATTCAGTAATTTTTATATTTTTTATAACATCACACCTTCCACTTGCATTAATATAATGATAAAATAAACCATATTAGGCTACCGCGGTCAATTCTAAAAAAATTTTATAGTTAACATTAGTTACCTTTATTATATTATATTAGTATTTATTCAAACAAGATATAAATTCGGTTTGTAATATATGCAGATGTTTCGTAACTACGTTTAAATTATATTACGTGATGTACAAAAACGGATTTAAAAGAGATATGTAAACTTCATGAAGTTTTATGTAAAGTACCTGTATACGGTTTTGTACATTTATTGTACCCTTAAGCCGTTACATGTCCTAAATGTGAGAAATGAACTAAAGTAAACGAAATAAAGAATAATTTTATCTCGTATAATAGTTTTACATAAATTGACACAAGGTTACGTGTACACTTTCTTAAAAAAATATGAGTCATTAGAAATGTAAAGATTTTGAAAATTATGAGTTAATTTCCAAACAGAAAATAATTATTTAGAATATTATGATTATTTAAGGAATTTAGAAGATGCGAAAAATAACGTATAGAAAATGCACAGGCACCAAAGGAATTCATACCCCAGGGAAATATTGTAATATTATAGTCATGGTATTATTCATTTCTAAAACTAGTAAAACCTTACATTCACTTTATACAATAAATTGTTTTAATAGTCACAGTCATATCATTTTTAACCTATAGTGGATCTAGTATCTATTTATATACGTAGGTACCTACTATAAGGGTCTAATAAGATACCTACAATGAAATTATAAAAATTATAAATCTAACCTAAACTAATTTAAGTCATGGCTTGCCTATTTTAATAAATAATAACTTACATTGATAGTTACCCGAAACCTAAAACAAAATATATCACGTTCGTTCTACACATAAATTTCAAACTTAAGTAGTTCCAAAAAGAATATAAAAATAAAATAACCAACAATATTAGCACTAATATGTAAACCTACTGAGAAATTAAATTTAAAAAAAGCTTACTATTTAATCAATAGAACAAAAGCAATACTATTGCTACGATTAAGAAAATTTGACATCTGAAATATATTTAAAATTAATTAACCATGTATAAATTGTTGCTGAACAAAGAATTTATGCATGTTTGTATATCATTAGAATAATCCAAATTTACATAAATAGTTATTGACTAAAATTAAGCAATCAAAAGAAACAAAAACAATTTGAATTCGATGGCTTAATAACATAAATAAAAAAAAATTTATAAATCACAAACTCAAACCCTATAGTGGTGAAATTAAAATATTCGAATAAAACAAAATATAACAACAATGTGCCCACGTAGATTAAACAAAGAGTATTTGTCATTAAATAAAATATATATACATCAGTTAGGATCATACATTTACCTTATTAAGTCAGAAAATTCCACAATATGCACAACACACGATACAATATTAATTGTTAAGCACAATATACCACCAGAACATAATACCAACGAGAAATATTAATTAACAACACTTTGTGTATGACTGAGTCGTCCAGTAAATCAAATATTAACTTGTCTGTATAAAACAAAACTAAATATTAAACTGTAAAAATTAAATAAATTAATATTTTATATAAGATATTTAGATACAAAAACATATAAATATTGTAAAAGATAATTTAACCAATCACCTAGTATTATTAGTATTATTTTAATTATAACATTCAATTATCTTCACCATAGTAAAATAACCAGACTGTATGGGTCAACTGGATATAATATGAAGACCGGGTATTTTTTATATTTGTCTCATTTCAATCACTTTGGCATAGTTATGAGCTGTAATGCAAATCAATGGCAAATGGTCGTGTTTGAATTTCAAATGATTTTCTACAATGCCGTCTGGAATTTTTACAAAAAAAGTCGACGTTTGTCACTAGTTTGTCATCACGCTTAGAGAAACTTCTAACAAAATTAAAAAAAGAGCTTTCCCTAAATTCCTATCCAATAACAGATAAGGACAAATGTGAAGTTATTTCAACACCTACCAGAAAAAATGTCTACTGAAAAATTAAAACAGTTAGTGTATAAAAAAGTCAATGTAAAACATATAAATTTATTGTTCCTCTCAAAATTTAAAATTAAAATGGCTAGAAACAAAATTAAACCAAATTTTTTAGTCAAATCAAACACTATGAAGTATAAATCAATGAATCATAAATAACGCTGCTTAAAATCAGATGTACAAAAAATAAACACGTTCTATTTTTTTTGATCGTAATTGGAGCTTAAAAACATACAATATTATAATGTTTTATATTAAAGTATGTGTAATGTATTTTGAATATTTTTTAGATTCTGAGCGGAGCTTGAATGTATTGATTTTACAATGATGTGTGTTTTTTTAATTTTTTTTAATATTTTTGTGTCTGTCATCACCTTTTAGAACAGTAAAAATGCTTTGATATTCTTCAATAGTACCTTTTCTGATAGGAAAGTGAATCAAGTTGGTACTTTGGGTGGTCAAAAATTAAATTTCCCAGTAGTTTTCAAAAGCGCCATGAAAAACAAATAAAAATTTAAGGAAAAAACGGGAATTCTTAAAGAAAACCAATTTTCGACAAAATCGATTTTGGTTTTTAGTATAACTCTTAAATAAATGACGGTAGATACATGAAATTTTGACTGAATGTTTATATAATCATTTTTTACACACCATAGCATTTTCTGACTTATTTTGAGCTGTTAACGGACATTTTCAGTTTCCAATTTTTTTAGTTTTTTTTTCTATAAATGTCAATAAAATTTTATTTGTTGGGTAAAAAATCTTGAAAATTTAATAGTAGGCTTCTAATATATAGTTTCAAAAGCAGATGAAAAATATTAAAAATCCGTAGTCACAAATTTATTTTATAAGCATTTAAAGTTCAAATTTTGACAAAATAAGTAAAAATTACGAATATTTGCAATTTATTTTGAGTTAGAAATTCATAAAAAATTTTCTTTTTATATCCAAGGTTTGAAAATTTAATACAAGACTCCTCATAAGTTTGCTTAATTTTATCAATAAAAAAATGTTTATAAGCTAGTCAAAATAAATTGTTATGAGCATTTTAAGTTCAAATTTTACATGATATTCATTCGATTTATCATGTAGCAATTTTCTTATTTTGTTGCAATTCAAAAACTAATAACTGTAGATGCATGAAAATTTCACTGAATGTGTATATTAGCATTTTCTATACACCATCTAATTTTGAATATATTTTGACTGTTTTTGAGCTTTTTACGGACCATTTAAATTTAGTTTATTCTTATATAAATACCAATAAATTTTTATTTGTTGGGCCAAAAATAATGAAAAATTATACAAGGCTCCTGCTATATTGTTACAATAGCAATTGAAAAATATTAAAAATACATAGGCACACATTTTTTTATAAGCATTTAAAGTTCGAATTTTGACAAAATTCATCAAAATCTCGAAAATTATCAATTATTGTAATTAAACAATTATAAAATGGTCAGTTTTTATAACTAAGGATTGAAAATTTAAAATAAAGATTCTAATAAATAGTACATACTATAATCAAAAAAATATAAAAAATATATAAACACAGTTATTTTTTACAAACATTTTAAGTTCAAATTTGGACGAAATTACATACTGTAAAATAACAACATCAATATAATTTCAAATATCCTAAACTGACATGAGTACCGTCTCCGCTCAGAATCGTTTTTCGTATACAATAATATTATATCATTGAATTCAAATTTAATACCATCCATTATACAGTGATCTACTTGTAACCTACTGTACAGCAGAGCGACATCCACTTGACCATCTTTTTTTACAATTACTTTACATATTTTAAATTATCTAAGAATAAAACTCGATGTTTATTTATACTAGATTTTTTAAGTAGAGTATGACATTTATACCTGAATGGTACATAGAAAAATGATTTGAGATATAAGACATGCCTACATACCTAGTAGGTACTTACAATTAAGATATTCACGATAAAATTAACTGTCATTTGAAATGATTAATTATATTAGTGATAATTAGCTTACCTATGTAATATGGATTAATTTTAAATTGTGTTAAAATTTAACGATTACACGTCATTTAACTTGAAAACATAAATGTTTGCAATAGATATATTTTTTGACGATTTTATTTACAATTTAAAAATGTTTTAACTTACTTAAGTTAAACTAAAGTCATGAATATTTATAAAATTAATTCACGTTATGTAATTATATTACTACCTAACGTGTTTGTTCTGCATTTAATTATTCATTAAACCTAAATTTAAAAAAAAAAATTATATTGAAAAATAAATATTTATCTTTGCACTTATGATATTAAAAATGCATTATATTTTATTTATTATAACCATAGTAAACAAAATTATGAAAACGTGACTGATTTCGGTGATTTAAATTTGAGAATACAGTATCTATATTGTTGGAAGAATAAAACTTGTCATCAAAATATATTGATACACAAAATGAAATAAAAACGCCCATGGCTCTAAAATCTATAGTATGCATAGTTAAAGTACAAACATATTCAATTATTCTGAACAAACATTCAAGGTATTAAATTGAATCTATAGTTAATTCAACATTTCTCATATAGGTATTCCGTAATAAAAGTTTTTTTGTGTAGGAATACAATATCAAATTGATTAACCAATACAATTGAATATTGTGTTGTGATTCCATCATTTTAATTCATTATTTACATTCTCACACATATGTATTCTATAAAATAGAGTAAGATTTCAAAGATCTATGAAATCGTGCAAAGACATTACGTTCAGAATGAACATTGTACGTATAAATGGAACATAAAAAAATAAAAACTTTTTCAAGTATGATCATAATATGTTAGTAACATCATTAAATCAACGCTTCTTTAAATAAATATAAAACAATAATGTAAGTAAATCAAATTAAATACTAGGTAACAAATATATTATAAAAAGCTAGATAAATGAATATAGTATCTTTATATATATAATTAATTTTTCAATAAAAAGTTATGGCACCAAGTTAAAATTATAAAAATAATGAAATAGTTTCATTTTAAATCCACTGAGTTCAATACTAATAATTAACTAGATCCAAAATGAATTAAAGAAATTTATTTTTATATGTATATCATACTTATAGCTAAATTCTAAACTACTTACAATTATAGAGTTATAAACTCATCACTAATACTATAATATAGTGGCACAATGAAAATAATAATTATGATTTAATTATTTGTTTCAAAATTGTAAGTACCTACTGTAATATAGAAGTGAAAAACTTTCAAAACACTAGGTATATCTAACAGAAGTTAAATTTTGAATTTTTAAAATATAAACTTACAGCCCCCTCGATGTAAACATAAAAAAATCTAACCGTGTTTTATAAATTAAAGTTATTATAACATTTATTATGACTATTAGATATTATATAGGCTAATAACAATAATAATACTTACAAGGTTATGAATATTTTATACAAACAATATAATTTTACATAAGACATAACTGAAAGAATATATGAATAGTAATAATCACATAACTGATTTTAATGTCATTGTAAAACACTGCGGTGCAAGGAAAACATACTTTATTTATTGAAGACTTGAGCATAATTTATAGACGACATAAACAGTTAAAGCTAAAATATGGAAGGCAAAGCTACAACGAGAAGAGTATTCAACTATTAGTTGTGTAAGTCACGTATTGTATTTAATGTTAACTATTAGAGAATACGTGATAATAGAGAAGTAAAACGTTTATAATATATTATATGAAAGAAAAACATTTTGTTAGAAAATATTATTATATTTTACCCTAATTGTTGCAAAATGTGAATGGAAGTATTCACCTAATTACGAAATAGTTCTAAGATAGAAAAAAAATGTTGAAAGATAAAATATCCTTTGAAAACTATTCGCTCACATCACCGAAAGTTAATAAAATTAGTAACAAAAGTGTCATTTTTAATTTTTTATCGGAATCTGACTGTGTTATTTTTTGTGCCTTGATATTTATCAATTCGTTTGGTCCACAGTTAATATAATCGGCCTGTATCTGAAAATATATAAAACACTTCCTATACGCGGACGACCTGGAAATTTCTGTCTAGGATTTATCTTCCGAAAAAGTAGAAGACAATTTAGTGAAAATTCGGAAATCATTGAACAAATATTATACTAATAATCAGCTAAACTTAAACCCAAGCCAAACACAAGTATGCTGTTTTAATTTAAGAAACCAAGATACTAGGAAGTGACTCGACATAAAATGGCTCAGCTACCCACTACCTTACAATTAAAACTCAGTAAACATTGGACTAACATAAGATAGGACTCTAAAATTTAAAGAGTATTATATTAAAACAAAAATTAAAGTACAAAACTATACAAACCAGGAATAATTCCAGGTACTATATGAGGAGTGCAGCCACATAGTGTGAGCGGATTTAGTATTATGTTTCTCGGCAGGGGTACAATAATCTTGGCTAGTATTTATTAGAGCCAAATTTAAAATATTTTAAACACGTATATATGGCACTTAAAGATACCTGTCAAGCTATAACGAAATGCCTCCGACCAATATCGATAAACAAAATAAACTGTTTCTCAGGAATTCCCCCCCCCCTTAAATCAGAAGGAATGACTATACAGACTCAGAAGAATCAAAACAGTTTAAATATGAAAGTTTTAAGTATAAAACTCAAACAACAACAGAACTTAAATCCCGACGTAGCTTTTTCCATTCAGCAATAGAACTAATAAATACGCTGTGGACCACTTGTAAACCACAAATAATATAGAGAAATGAAACCTACGTCCTGCAATTAACCTAACCTAACCAACTAACCAAACCTAAACGGTCCAACATAACCTACCAACACCTACCATCTGGTAATGACTATGATGGGACTTGTGGAAAATCATTAATATAACGAGGATTGGAGTTGCCAGAACAAGATAAAATAATTTGGTGAAATGGGGTCATATCAATAAATAAAACGACATGTGTGAATGCTATGGACGTCATTCATACGAACACTTACTCATTTATATCACGAATCCAACAATAAAATGCACCAAGTATGACTTTGATCTTTCAATACAAGATTTGACCAATTACCGTTCGTTACGGATAAGTTGGACCAGACTTATTATTATTTAATTTATTGACTTTGATATATTTGTATACCTACACTGTAATTTACTAATTTGTTTATATGCGTGTTACTTTTATTTCTAACTTTAATCTGTGAATCCTACTTTGTAGCATTATATTACTTTCAAAGCACCATCTCGCTGGACCCGCTCACCCGCAATTCCTTTTCACAATCCTATTTTTCATGCCATCCATTTTGGGAATTACCCTACTATCTACCCGCCTTATCTATTGCAAATCACGATCTATTTTACCAAGGATACCGTGTGTATAATGTATACAGAAATCAGCAAACGTATAAACCATACATGTTCTATATGGTTGAGGTGACCGTAGTCTATATGGTATACGAAGCTTTCGACCAGGTAATCACGATATTTTCCGTTGGTCAATGGTTGTAACGGGACAAAACCGCGATACAATCTGTAGTGGCGCGCTCTATGTCACCGTCACTAAACCGGTCCGCCCGTCACGCAGCACGCGCTCTCGACGATCGCCGTAACCCCGATTACCACAGAACAACAAGAGCGCAACTGTCAACCACAGCCACAGATAGCGCTGGAGAACCCGCACGTTCGTCGAACAGTTGTGTTCTCCGGAAAATAGGAGTTTTCCTATACAACAAAAGGAATACAAGACCGCGGAAGACCTATTCCAAATCAGCAGGTCACCGACGATCAAACTTCTATCACCAGATATGTCCAAAGTATTCATAAAAAGCGGAAAACGAGTAAAGGTGATCTAGTAGTTTGATCGGACCGGTGGTCCGCAAACAGCATAAATACAGGCCGCTGAGTGCCGTTACAGCAGCAGTACTCCCGCTGAGAGTGGAAGAAGTGCAAGCCGGACGATACATTTCTATCGTTACGAACGGATGCACATCATACCACTCTACCAACAGCAACATATTCCCCGAGACTTAACGAGCCGGACGATATTAGTATCGTTACGAACGGACGTTAACATAGTCTTTCCCGGAACTCCATAAGCTGCTACCTGGTCGAGAACGCCGAGCCGTCGCCGCCGTCGTCCGTCTAACCGTCTGCCGCTGCTACCTGAACGAGAACGTCGAGCCGTCGCCGCCGTCGTCCGTCTAACCATCTGCCGCTGCTACCTGAACGTGAACGTCGAGCCGTCGCTGCCGTCGTCCGTCTAATTGTCTGCCGCTGCTACCAGGTCGAGAACGCCGAGCCGTCGCTGCCGTCGTCCACCTGTCTACGCACCGAGCCAACCCGAACACCCGAACACAAACCGTGAGTTTCATGTTCACACCATTCCCCCCGATTATATGTAACCCCACAATAAATTACCTTTTTCTGTACACTCGAAAGAGTATAATTCTGAAGTGTATGTGAAAAAGAAATATTGTAAAAACACTATGTATGATAATAAACGCAAAAATTATTACAACAAAAAAAAACCAGCGTTGAAAAATCATTACATTGGCGCCCAACTGCAGTGCTCGATTGGAAAGAAAATTTCACTTCGACCTACGAGATCAAAAGAAAAACTACTTCGTGTTAATTAAGAAGAAAACTACATCTCTAAAAAAAAATGGCACCGAAGAAAAACATAACAGAAGAAACCTTCAATGCATTTAAATCGGAGGTAGAGAGAAACAGTCAATATTTAGTCGACCAGTTATTGCAAAGAATCAACAGATTGGAAGAAAAATGCAACAATCTGGAAGAAGAAAATAACCAAAAAACTACAGAAAATGACAGGAAAATCGAAGAAGTTTTGGAAAATTACGAAAGAAAAATCGAATTAATTAACGAACAAATCAACGACATAAAACTTAAATACGAGAGGAGCAATAGACAACCAGTGCATAATGAAGGTAATAATAAAACTGAACAAATGCACAATACCGAGATATCGCGTCCAACATTTTTTGGAAACAACCGCGATGCACACCCCATAGATTTTTTGTACCGACTAGAAGAATATTTTGCAATCAAACAGTCGTACGTCGGGGAAAAAATAATCATTGTGGGTGATTGCTTAAAAGGGGCCGCATCAAGTTGGTTCTCCACCATACGATTCCAACTGACCAATTATGACGACTTCAAAAAAGCATTCATCGACGAATTCTGGTCCAGGGAAATACAAATACAGGTATGGAGTCAGTGCCTAAGTACCAAGCACATACCGAACAACATCAACTACCGTGAACATTTTGCCACATGGGCAACCAAACTCCGACACCTCGAAGTACCACGATTATCGGAGAATGAAATAGTGAAGCACATAGCTAGACACTACCCAGGGTATCTCAGGGCAATATTGGTGTCACTACCCGAATGCACCATACTTACAGCCATGAAGATACTAAGCGAAGAGGGACAAAGTGATCAACCCACGGAAAACAAAACAAATAGTCAAAAAACCAACCAAAATGATTCACACAACAACAACAACAATTCAAGTGGTCAAACCAACAATAATTGGAACAACCACCGGAACAATGGATGGAACAATATGCCACCAAGAAGTAACCGTTGGAACAATATGCCACCAAGAAGTAACCGTTGGAACAATAGCCAAACCCACCGCAACAGTGACAAGCGGGGAGACACTCAAACTAGTGGTCAACAACAGACCGAAAAAATCAATCAGGTAGTCACAAATAACGACGAACAAGCAGGACCAAGTAATACTGAGCCCCATGCGATCAACTCGTTAAATACCACCAACCAATCAGTAAGCCCGTATATTCAATGTACCATAGAAGGGGAGGACGTCACATTACTTATCGATACCGGAGCAACGATCAGCGTACTTACCAAGGAGGTGGTAGATGTTATCACAAACAAAAATCCGAGAATCCCACAGCTACCAGTAACAGGGATACAAATTAGTAACGCGGTCGGGAAAAAAATCTGCAAGGTATCTAAGCAGATTTTCTGTGAATGTAAAATAGGAAACGAATATATACAGACCAATTTCATACAAGTGGAAAATTTGAATGAAAAAGGTATAATTGGAGCTGATATTCTGAAAAGTATAATGCCCAAATCAAATTCAGCGAACAAATTATTCAATTCAAGATTGACAAAACCATACACACTATACCATTCGCGAACCAAAAACCGAAATTAATCAACTTTCAGGAACACTTGCTTAATGTCGAGATAAATGAAGACCCGGAAGAGGACCAAGTGAATCTTACCAGCAACGAGAGACAAAAATTTTGTTCACTACTTGACAAGTATGACGAAATCTTTTCAGACAAACCAGGGAAAATTGAAGCATTTCAATGTCAGATACGAGTGAAGGCAGGGGACCCGATTCACCAAAAGCAATACCCCATACCAGTAGCCCGAATACCCAGGGTAGACGCGGAAATACAAAAAATGTTAAAATTAGAAATCATAGAAAAATCCACGTCACCTTGGTCATCACCTATCATCTGCACGGAGAAGAAAAATGGCGACATCCGACTATGTTTGGACGCACGAAAGATCAACACCAGGATTATACCGGACCGCGAGTGTCCAACCAACATGGAGGAGACGCTAATGAAATTCCGTGGCATGAAGTACCTTAGTTCTATTGACCTCACTGCCGGGTACTGGCAATGTCCATTGAAGAAAGAGTGTAGGGAGATAACTGCTTTTTTACATAGAGGGAGAAATTACCAATTTAAGGTACTACCCTTCGGCCTAATAAATTCAGTGGCGGAGTTCCAGAAAATACTTGACCAAGTGCTAGGGCCAGAAATACTACAATTCGCCGCCGTGTACGTAGATGATATTCACATTACCTCACGAAACTTCGAAGAACACATGCAGCACCTTGAAAGTATCTTTCAAAAGCTGGCACATCATCATATCACCATCAACCGGAAAAAGTCGCAATTTTTCAAAAATCAAGTGGTCTTTTTGGGACACATAATCTCAGAAAAAGGTGTTACAATGGACCCAGATAAAATCCAGGTAATCAAGAACTTTCAACCACCCAAAACGAAGAAACAAGTCCAATCATTTCTTGGATTCATAAACTTCTACCGTAAATTTATCAGAGACCTATCCCAGGACACTGAACGATTGAGTGCCCTCACCAAAAAGGACACTAAATGGCAATGGGGAACTCAGCAACAAATCGCCTTCGAGAACATCAAAAACAAGTTCCTGGAAGACATAATCATACAGTTCCCAGACTTTACAAGGGAATTCTATATAAACACAGATGCTTCCACGACACATGTTGGAGTGGAATTATATCAGATAAATGAGGAGGGGCAACACCAATCCCTCGGATTTGCCAGTAGAACGCTGAATGCAGCTGAACGGAACTACAACACCACGGAACTGGAGCTATTAGCAATAGTCTTCGCATGTAAGAAATTCCGGCACTATTTAATCGGGCACAAAGTGAGGGTACTGACCGATCATCACTCACTAACCTTTCTGAACACATGCCAACTGCTAAACGCTAGGCTGGTCAGATGGTCCACATTTCTCCAGGAATACCAGCTGGAGATAATACACATACCTGGTAAGGAGAATATTGGAGCAGACACCTTGACCAGGTACCCACAATCTCCCACCGAAGACACTCCAACAAACACGAGAACCATCATCATCAACAAACTCGCCCTATTAGACTATAGCCCTGAACTAAGGAAACAATTCACCGAGCTGCACACACTACAACAATCCGACGAGCACATTAAAAAACTGAGACAACGGATGAACCAGCGGACGGACAACAACATTATAATCCACAACGAATTGCTATTCAGAAGATCCAATAATGGCGAATATCAGGTACTAGTGCCGAGAGAACTGGTTCAGCCATTGGTCATAGAAACCCACCAAATCTATGGACACTGTGGGACCTACAAAACATATCAGTTACTACAATCACACCACCAATTCCAGAGCATGTATCACACAATCAAGCGAATCATCAAAGCATGCGACACCTGTCAGCGGACTAAGGTTAACAATGTCACGGCCAGGGGACCAACACTGAGTCTACTCCCCGAGAAACCACTCGAGATGGTCTCGGCGGATCTCATGGGACCATTGCCTAGGGGACAAGGAGGGTGTCGATATATACTAGCCATCCTCGACTTATTCTCCAAGTACATCAAGCTCTACCCACTCAAACGAGCCACCACCGACACTATTATCAAGCGCATCATTAATGACTATATCCCAACGGTAGGATTATTCCGGCAAATCCTAACGGACAATGGAACACAGTTTACCAGTCAGAAGTGGGATCGCGTCATGAGAGAACTGAAGATCAAGAGTATCCATACAACGATATATCACCCGGAGAGTAATCCCGTCGAACGAGCCAATCGGGAGGTCGGGAGATTACTCCGCACCTATTGTCATCGGCAACATACCAATTGGTTACGTTGGCTAGATAATGTAGAGTTCTGGATCAATAACACAACACATACAACAACTAGATACACACCGCAATACATCATGCATGGGAAGAACACTCCTCTGTCCATCACCAAACTGGTAACCTTCCCGGAGCACCAGGCCACCGAACAGGAACCAGACATCGTCCAGATAGTTATGAAGAGAATGAAGAGACAAGCCCAGCTACGAAGTAAACGTAAGGATCGGGGTAAGCAGTTTCCAAAGTATGAACCAGGGATGAAGATACTCGTCAAAGAACATAGGTTATCCTCGGCCGAGGATCATGAAACTCACAAGTTATTTCTACTGTACCACGGACCGTATCAAATCTGTGAGGTACATGAGAACAATACGGTGACGGTACTAAACCAAGCGGGACAACCACGAACCCACAACTACAAAAACATCAAGCAGTATCACGAATATGAGCCACCCGCTCAAGTACCGCTTGCCTCAGAGAATTAATTAACCATTTAAATTATCATAAAAAAAAAAAAAAATTGTAAATATCAATGTAAATAGAAATGTAAATAACTTGTGCTGCTTGTGATACTAACAAAGAAGAAAAAAAAAAAGATAAATATATGTCTATCAGTTATGTATATACCTAACGCACCCCTCCGTAGGAAAAACAGAAAAAAAAAATGGAAATGCGTGTCCAAATATCGTTGAGGAAGCTGCAAGCTGTCCGATCAGTTAATAAATTGGAATTGACAAGCATCGACAGGTATCTGGACAACCATCAGAAGAAACGGATTGCCAAGTTTTTTCGCGACGAAGCAGCCAAGAGGACCAAATACCTGGCCAAACCGAACTGGACCTTACCGGAAACCTTCCAGATGTTAAACAGGGACGGACGCCGGGCAACATCTCCAGAAATCCTATCCGATGATGGGGAACCAATATGGACGATGCCAGAATGTCAACTCGCTGCCGAGAAAGTGACCATAATTGATACATCACCAGAAGCTACCCCAGATAATATTGAGAAGAAGGAAATCTCCACGGAAGAGGAAAAAGCAGGAACACCCTCATCAGCGAACACCGTAGTCACGGATGACGACGAAATAGAGCTAGTACATGCCGACATTCTGGACATCGCCACCTCACCATTACCTGAGAGTGCTAGTGAAACAGAACAGAGCGATCCAGGAGAAGGAAGTCCGAGCACCGAAAGGGTGAATGACACCATAAAGACCTTGTGGGACAATCAACAACGATCTTATCATAATCTCAAGGAAGGACTATTCACTGCACAAAAGTTTATGAAAGGGTTTGGAGACATCTCCAAGACTCAAATGAAGAAGCAAATTTACCGTGAGAAAATGAAACAGATAAAGGCCCTCAAGCGCCAACATCATCAATAATCCACAGACCAACCACTCATACCCACAGACAAGTTTTGATTCGAAAAAAAAATAGTTCAAAACTTCAATTTTTTATCAAATCAAAAAGGGGACAATGTAACGGGACAAAACCGCGATACAATCTGTAGTGGCGCGCTCTATGTCACCGTCACTAAACCGGTCCGCCCGTCACGCAGCACGCGCTCTCGACGATCGCCGTAACCCCGATTACCACAGAACAACAAGAGCGCAACTGTCAACCACAGCCACAGATAGCGCTGGAGAACCCGCACGTTCGTCGAACAGTTGTGTTCTCCGGAAAATAGGAGTTTTCCTATACAACAAAAAGGAATACAAGACCGCGGAAGACCTATTCCAAATCAGCAGGTCACCGACGATCAAACTTCTATCACCAGATATGTCCAAAGTATTCATAAAAAGCGGAAAACGAGTAAAGGTGATCTAGTAGTTTGATCGGACCGGTGGTCCGCAAACAGCATAAATACAGGCCGCTGAGTGCCGTTACAGCAGCAGTACTCCCGCTGAGAGTGGAAGAAGTGCAAGCCGGACGATACATTTCTATCGTTACGAACGGATGCACATCATACCACTCTACCAACAGCAACATATTCCCCGAGACTTAACGAGCCGGACGATATTAGTATCGTTACGAACGGACGTTAACATAGTCTTTCCCGGAACTCCATAAGCTGCTACCTGGTCGAGAACGCCGAGCCGTCGCCGCCGTCGTCCGTCTAACCGTCTGCCGCTGCTACCTGAACGAGAACGTCGAGCCGTCGCCGCCGTCGTCCGTCTAACCATCTGCCGCTGCTACCTGAACGTGAACGTCGAGCCGTCGCTGCCGTCGTCCGTCTAATTGTCTGCCGCTGCTACCAGGTCGAGAACGCCGAGCCGTCGCTGCCGTCGTCCACCTGTCTACGCACCGAGCCAACCCGAACACCCGAACACAAACCGTGAGTTTCATGTTCACACCATTCCCCCCGATTATATGTAACCCCACAATAAATTACCTTTTTCTGTACACTCGAAAGAGTATAATTCTGAAGTGTATGTGAAAAAGAAATATTGTAAAAACACTACGTATGATAATAAACGCAAAAATTATTACAACAAAAAAAAACCAGCGTTGAAAAATCATTACATGGTTGGTCTTAAAGAAACCCCTGAGTAGCTGCTGACTGTTTTTTTGTCACGTCTGAAGTGTAATCCTATTCAAAATGATTCATTTGGTACTGATCTATGGAAAATATTATATTTTATAAACTCTAGTTAGTAAACACGATAATTGCCATGTATATGTGGTTATTCAGTACGAGGAAATTGCGGACGTCACGTGAATTTTTTTTACCATTGTTATATGAAGTTCGATACACGATCAAACCATTTTCACGGTGCCATTTTGTATTGTGACAAAATCTCAAGGAAACAAGTCCGTCGAATTCTATTCATCGGTATTGCAAATTCAAGCGTCATTACTTCCGGTCCGCTTTACTATTTTCCCGGGGATTTCCCAAGGGTGGTGTACCACGGTAAGACGCACATCAGTCACATACGTATATTATTTACATGTTTTTGTACTAGGACACATTTAGTTTAAGTATACTTAAAAATGTTAAAAAATCAGAATTTGGATAATTTCCTGATTTAAACACGATAATATGTCTACGTATTAGGTATTTACTAGGGCGCAGAAACTTATTTAGGTCAGCACTCTAAAATATTGATATATTTGTGTTTAATTGTTTGCAAAAAATATTTTAAACTTGTTGAAACCATTTTTTTTATTAATCTCGTTACTGTGCACCGACTCGACGAACGATAAATCTCTGTGTTTTTAGTGTGATTTGATCATATTCCTTGATAGTAAAATACTAAAATATAAACATTTACAAAAATAATGAGAGGTATGGTACTTAAATAATAAATACGAACAATTCTGAATAGATCTATGAGAACGTATTAAAGTTAAATATATTCAAGTACAGTCTTGGTTCAACGGTTTAAATATTAGTCAACTTTATTAAATGCCAATATTATTATTATTTTATCAACTATTTATTATCGACCATTGATTTATCGGCCGTATGAAAACGAAATAAACATTATATTTTGCAGTACGAAATACGAATACATGTAACACGAGCGTATGGAACAAGCGTCATTCGTGACATGGCGTTGTCGGATTATCGTATAGGTACTTTGAAGGCCACATCATCATTTACATTTTTAAATAAAAGTTATTACTAAATCAGTGTGGTGTGTCCAGCGTTTTCATTGTATATTATATACTAATGGCGAGTGCTCATGGCAACATCGACACATCGCTTAAAATTGTTTGTTTTATAGGAACTTCATGAGCCACTGCCATACCGTTGATGCCGCGGTTGGCTGGACCACAAACAAACAAAAATATACTGTACCTGTATAGGGGTACTGGGGAGTCATTTGGTCAAGTGAGAAAGCAAAGCTACCGGTCAATTAGAGGTGGACTATGGGGGAATATTCAGGGATAAGCTCTTCAAAATAATTAACAACCCCCCTCCCCTCAAAAAAATGAATATTGATACAGGTACATATTTTTTTTTAAATGTTTTATCAATGTTGTAAATTATTATAATATAAATACCTAGGTACAAATACTAAATAGTATGTAAAATTTAAACTAATTAGGCCATTACATACTATAATGTACGTTATTTCATGTGCCTATATTTATTGTTGAACCAACCTAATTTTTTTTGAGGTATACAAGTATTTTTTAACTAATTATTATCATCACGTGAATTTGAAAATTTGTAGTTCATACAAAAATAAGAAATCGAGAATAACAATCCTGATCTTCAATGCTAAGAACCTTACTAAAAAAATAACTTCTATGTAATACAATTTGTTTGTGTATTATAATATAATAATGTATTGTTACTAAACATAATAATATCATACAGACATATTAGAGGGCAAATTGATCCAATGCTCCTAAGATTTTAAATGTAGTT
>JANEHU010000943.1:0-12982 GCA_027563435.1 Nasonovia ribisnigri | reverse complement strand
TTTAGTTTGACATTTTAATAAATTTATATTGGGTGAATTTTTTACTCATTTTCTCCATTTGAATAAGTGTAAAATTAAAAAACACTGTGAACATTTAAATAATAAAAAACAAATTAAATCAACATCTTATATCTTTAATAACCTCTCGAAAATATTGGTATTATACCTATTACTTTGTTTGTCTATGTTACAATTTGAAGTGGCTAAGTGTTCCAATTCATTGTTATAAAACCTTTTAACTATGTGTATTTGGTATATTTCCATAACTGAAAGTATAAGTATAGGTACCTATAATTAATTACATTTTTCAAACCCGATTTCAATGATTAATACTTACCAATAATAATAATAACTGTGGTAATTATGATTTTACATGGATGTGCAAATAGATAATAACACAATAAAGGAGAAGATAATGAGTAAAATATGCAATGAAACATCAACCACTGTCTAATGAAGAGAAGATTATGCTGGAAAAATGATAATTTATTAATAATTTACTATTTTTTGTTTGTAATTTTGAAATAAATAATTCTTGTTACCACAAATGCTGCTTTCTTCAATTTATTGTTGAAATAAAGTATCAAACATAGTAAGAATAATAAAAGTAAACTTTTATAAGTTGCTTTTACTATTGAAGATAAGTCTGAAACAAATAAAAGGATGTATTTTAGATTCTGAGTGGAACGATGAATATATTGATTTTACAATGATGTGTGTTTTTTATTTTATTTTTTTGTATCTATGTACACGATAAGTAGTCGAAATAATGCTTCGATTTTCTTCAACAGTATCTTGTCTGATGGGAAAGTGAATCTAGTTGGTGCATTCAGCAGGTCATTTTTTGGAATTCCCAATAGTTTTCAAAAGCGCAGAGAAAAACAAAAAAAAAATTAAGGAAAAACGGGAATTTTAACTCAAAATCTATTTTCAACAAATCGATTTTGGATTTTGGTATAACTCTTAAACAAATAACCACAGATCTATGACATTTTCACTGGTTGTTTATATTAGCATTTTCTACAGACGATAACATTTTCAAAATATTTTGAATTGTTTAGAACTGTTTACGGGCATACTCAGTTTTCTATTTTTTTAGGTTTTTTTCTATGAATGTTAATTCAATTTTATTTATTGGGTCAAAAGCTTGAAAATTTAATACAAAGATCCTTATATAATATTGTTTCAATGACTTTTGAATAATATTAAAATCTATAGTCACAATTTTTTTTTATAAGCACTTAAGTTTAAATCTTAGTAAAATACGTAAAAAACACAGAAATGTGCAAATTAAATATAAATAAAACAAGATTCCACGTAAGTAGGTTATTCTTTAACTAAAAAATCTCAAAAAGATAATCACACAGTTCTTTTTATATTTATTTTATGATCAAATTTGGACAAAATTACATATAAAAGAACCAAGAATAACGATTTTAGTTACTTTGTTGTAATTTTAAAGTATTAATTCAACTTACCGGCTACTGTATTAATAATATAAAATAACAATACAAATATAAAATAAAATATCCACACTGACAAACCGTCTCAGCTCATTATTATCGTTTTCGTATACCTACAATGATATTATATCATTGGATTCAAATTTAATACCATCCATTATACTAGTAACCAGCTACTGTACAGCAGAGCGACATCCACTTATCCACCCTTTTTGTTCATTATAATCAAGATTTTTTAATTATTGAATTGAATATTGATTAATTTAATTATTTTGGATAAATATAAGTTTTTATTTAGTATTTAGCAGTTTGTAATTTAAACCATATTTTAGATTCTGAGCGGAGCGATGAATGTATTGATTTTACAATAATATGTGTTTTTCTATTTTTATTTTTTTTTTTGTATCTGTTATCACTTTTTAGGACAGTAAAAATGCTTCGATTTTCTTCAATAGTAACTTTTCTGATAGGAAAGTGAATGTAGTTGGTACTTTTTTTTTTGAGGGGGGGGGGTCAAAAGTTAAAATTTCCCAGTAGTTTTCAAAAGCGCCGTAAAAAACAAATGAAAAATTAAGGAAAAAACGGGAATTTATACAGAAAACCAATTTTCGACAAAACCAATTTTGGTTTTTGGTATAACTCTAAAAGAAATGAACGTAGATACATGCAATTTTGACTGAATGTTTATAATAGCATTTTTTATACATCATAGCATTTTCAAAATATTCTGACTTATTTTAAGCTGTTAAGGGACATTTTCAGTTTCCAATTTTTTTAGTTTTTATTTCTATAAATGTCAATAAAATTTTATTTGTTGGGTAAAAAATCTTGAAAATTTAATAGTAGGCTTCTAATATATAGTTTCAAAGGCAAATGAAAAATATTAACAATTCGTAGTCACAATTTTTTTTTATAGGTAATCAAAGTTCAAATTTTGACAATATACGTAAAAATGACGAAATTGTGCAATTTATTTTGGGTTAGAAATTCATAGAATTTTTCTTTTTAAATCTAAGGTTTGAAAATGTAATACAAGATTCCTCATAAGTTTGCCTAATTTTATCAATAAAAAAATATTTATATTCAATTCAAAATAAATGTTTATGAGCATTTTAAGTTCAAATTTTTACAAGATTAGATATTTACTCGATTTCTCATGCAGCGATTTTCTTATTTTGTTGCAATTCAAAAACGAATAACTGTAGAAGCATGAAAATTTCACTGAATATGTATATTAGCATTTTCTATACACCATATAATTTTGAATATATTTCGACTGTTTTTGAGCTTTTTACGGACCATTTCAATTTTCAATTTTTTTAGTTTTTTTTATATAAATATTAAATACCAATACATTTTGTTGGGCCAAAAATAATGAAAATTTAATACAAGGCTCCTGATATATTGTTACAATATCAATTGAAAAATATTAAAAATACAGAGGCACACATTATTTTTATAAGCATTTAAAGTTCGAATTTTGACAAAATTCATCAAAATCTTGAAAATAATCAATTATTGTAATTAAACAATTATAAAATGGTCAGTTTTTATAACTAAGGATTGAAAATGTTAAATAAATATTCATACTGAAAATACAAAAAAATTACATACTGTAAATAAAAAATCTAAAAAATATATAAACATACTAATTTTTTATAGACATTTTAAGTTCAAATTTAGACGAAATTACAAATTAAAATCAATTTTAACGAGTAAAAGTATATATTATAATATTTTTCTAGCATCACTGATAATTTTAGGTTAAAAATTAAATAATATGAATAATATTAATTCAACTTAGCAGCTACCGTAAAATAACAATATCAATATAATTTAAAATATCCTAGACTGACATACCGTCTTCGCTCAGAGTCGTTTTTCGTATACAATGATATTATATCATTGTATTCAAATTTAATACCTTCCATTATACAATAATCTACTTGCAACCTACTGTACAGCAGAGTGACATCCACTTGACCCCTTTTTTTAAATTAATGCTATAACTTTTATACAAGAACAGATTTTTTTTTCTAAGTTTTAAAATAAAATAACAGCTTATGAGTTTCAGAACTCAAATCGTATTTTGTGTTTATCAGTTTTGGATTCTATAAAAGATTTCTGAGTATCTATAGTGTGTATTGTACAATGTAGTAGGTACACAATATTTATAACCATCCATTATACAATGATCTACTTATTCTACTTGTAACCTACTGTACAGCAGAGTAACTAGTAAGTAGTTACAAACATTGGTATTTAAAAATTAAAAATTATTACAAATGTTGTTAAAAAATATACCGAACAATTCTTTACTTCACAAATAACAAAAAAAGTTGGCTTTCCAATAAAGTAGGTAGTTTTTTTTAATAAAAAGCTTAATAGATATATACTATGTAAATGAAACTAACTTACCAGTTATCATTGTGTTATTAAATATACACATCCGAATGGCTATTAAGATGCATAACACAAAAAAACCCTAAAAAATATAAAATATTTAATAAATTATAAACTATAATAACAATAATAATTAATATCTTGAAGCATTATATTTGTAAGCAAGTATAGGTAAAGGTCATTGTAATTTATAATTAAATATAAAAAAATTTTGGAATTTATTTTGGAATTATTTCATTTAAGCCTGTATTTTATCAACTATATTTATTTATATATTTTTTATTGTCCAAGAATATAATGGGCCAAACTGAACAAATCTTGAGTGGGTTCATAAATGGGTTGAAATACTAATTCATTAAATATTCATTTAATGGATAACATACCTAATTAAATAATTATAATACATATATCTCACATAACTATATACATTTTTTTTCTTCTTTTATATACAACATAATATACCTAATGTAATATTATATACCAACAACATTGTGTAGTTAAATAATACAATATAAAGCTATAAAACTAAAATTTACTAAAATTGTATATAAATTCCTAAAAAGCCAACTACCTTAGTAATAAGTAATGCAATAATCCTATGGATGTATGTCTAAATTCCTTATAGTAGCCAAAGTGCAATTTTTTTTTAAGAGTTTGTTTGTTTAATATCTATAATTCTATTGGTTATTACTTATTGGTAATATATTAAAAATGTTTGGACCGATGTATAAGTATGTAGACTGTGTTTATTTTTTAAATATTATTTGTACTTATATTAGATATTTGTGTGTATAGTATTATACCTTATACCTGTATTCTGTTATCAGTTATTAAAGTAAGATTAGTTTTAATTACATAAAATACGGAAGCTTATTTTTTACTGGTCATACATCCACGTCACTGTATATCTAAATAAGTATTTTGTGTGGTATCTGAGTCCTTTTAGACTATATAAGTGGAGCAATAAATGTGATGATTTTACTATGGTGTGTGTGTGTGTGTGTAGATGTGAGTCCGTAGAGATGTTTGTATTATACAGTGCCACAGCCCACAGTGGTATAAAACTGTATTGTACATTTGTACGAGGTATTATACAGATGGTATAAAATTATTTTATACAAACGGTATGAAAAGAAAAAAAGGCGTTATTTTTAGTTATTACTTATTTCCACGATTAAAAATAAAAACCATTATCATTTATTATTGTAACATGTTTACCCGTTGCGTACTCATTCTAAAAATATCCATAGGACGCTGCGTAATTTTATCCTTATTGACTTAATCAAACTGTATATTGTTATTGAAGTTATTGTATATTAAGATATTAATCATAATATAATTATTATCATATTATTTTGGATTAATAAATATTAAACAATAATAATTATTCATTCAGTAATGTCTTCTTGGCTCTTGCGGTTGCTAATTAGGTACCTAGGTTCTTGGTTTGATAGACTGAACTTTTAAGTTTAAAAATGGGTAGGCCATCGAAGCAAAAACAAATTGTAGACAAATATTTTAAAAAGCATTTACAGAAAAGAGGCAAATTAGATTGCCATGAATCATGAATGTATTTATTGTTGTCAAACTTTTGCATACAACTCTTGGCGAATGGCAAAGCAGTTGCTTACATGTACAAAAACTTCTATTGAATTCAAGAATACTGACATGCCGATCATACAAAAAATTACTTAAAAACCATAAAGTAGCAACATCAAATGACTAGGATAGAATTATTTGTGATGAATGGATCTCCAATAAAATACAGTATAATTATAAAAATTAAAAATATAAAGTATAATTGTAATCATGTTCATTAAGCATTCAAGTGTAAAAAATGACTTAAATCAATGTATTGTACTATTATAATATTGTAAATTTAGGTTCAATGAGATAGTATATAACTATAATATAACTAATAAAAGTATTAAGGATAGTTTTCTATTTAATTCTATTTGAAAATTAAACATAAAAAATAGATAACCTAATTCTTATGTTTACTTAAATTTTTTAAAGATTAAATAATTTAGTTTATATCATTTTTTTTACTAAATGTCTTACATTAAATATAAGTACTTAGTACATACAAGAAGAAAAAAATGTGGAACCAAAAAGTTAGTAGACATATTATTTATATGCTAGTTGGCAGATAATAAGGTAACTCAAATCCTAATTTATTTTGAAGTTTATTTGGTATTTTAGGAATATAATTTAATGTGAACTGTAATTAAAATATTTTAAATTTAAGTTATTTCTAGTCACTAGGTATATGAGCATATGGTACCTCATGTCGTCATGGTAGCATGACTAAATATTAATTTGGTGAATTAGGTTTAAAATAATTTTTGTATTATGTGGTATTTAAATGTTTTTTGACCTAGCCATTTTTCAATTAATCCATTTTAAAATAATTCATTGTTTAATTAACAATGAGGTTATAACCTTTGTTAAATATCCTATAATTTAAGGTACTAAACGATATTATACAAAAGAATAAAAATAAAATACCGTATTTTAATATCTCCATGACTATGTGTATCCGGTGTATGTGTATTGTTTTTTTTTTGTATGCACCAAGGTGGATATATATATATATCCACCTTGGTATGCACTATATGCATACACGATAACTGATAAGTACCTAGGTAACTAGTCAAAATAATGATTTGATTTAAACTTTGTGAGTGTTCTCTAGTAGCTTCTCTAAATTAAATCTAGTTGGTACAATTGAGAGGTAAAAATTGAAAATTCTAAGTACCTAATTTTCAAATGCGTCGAAAAAAACAAGAAAAAATGAAAATGTTTATGCAAAACCAGTTTTCGACAAAATCGATTTTGTTTCTTCGGTGTAACTCATATACGATTAACCAAATGTTTATATTAACATTAAATGTACCTACATGTTCAATATTTTGAAATATTTTGACCCTTTATAAGTTAATAAATAATAACTATAATAAGGTATAGATTCTTCAAAAATGTTCGATTTATATTTCTTAAATGACAAATAAAAATTTTCGTTAATTTGTAGTAATTTAAAAAAATTATTTGTTGGTTCCTACTTGAAACTTTTAAAATATCAATATGTTATTATATTTGCCATTAAATATTAATTATTATGCTGCGTATTTTATGAAATGATTGCGCATTTATAAAAAACTTCTAATATTATGTAAGATTTTATCCGTCTCCACAAATGTAGATAATTAAATTTCATTATGCATACAATTATATAGAAACTAAAAAATATACGCAATCATAAATTTAATACTACAAAAAAACTTTAATAACTAAGCTGAAAACTAGTCGTTTATATATTATTATATTCACGTTTTATAAGAGAGACTACCTGTTAACTAAAACTAATTGTTATATTATATTCCTGAAGCTATCTATTATATTAACTGGGGCTATAGGGCTATAAATTATAATTGTTTTAGTGTATTTATCCAGGTACGGATTGGGCCGGCGGGACGCCGGGCATTTTCCCGGTAGGCCGGCGTCTTGTGGTGTACCTATCTTTTTTCGACTTTAAATTCAAATATTTTTAAAATACCTATTCATTTTCATTTATTTATAATAAAATAAACATAGAAATTTTTTTCTGTATAATTTAAGTATCATTTAAATCAATTAAAACGTGTCAAAATGTCAAATGAAATTATTAGTTTTTTTATATATTTTGATATCTGATCTGCAGTGTTCTTTCATTAAATAATTAGTAAAATGAATACATAATAATATTATATTATTATATAGATCATTTAACAATTTTTAGGGCATCAAATGTTCAACATTGGACAATATTTGTACAAGTAACACAAAGGAATTTGTATGATTTAGTTTTTAGGTACCTAATTATTATCTCTTTTGTAGACCGTATTATTACCTATATCAATTGTTTTGACTGTTTGTTCTGTAATATAGAATAAAAAATTGTATCTTATTTAACTGTGTAGGTACTATATAGTGTAACAATTTATTATTAATAAAATGTTTGTCTATTTAAAATTATAATCAATTCTTAGACGGTTTTTTGATACAGTAAATTGGACAAATGGACACCTCAAATCAGCACCTACCAACTACCAATATTTTTTATTATTAATTGTATCATTGTAAGACTAATAATCAGTTCTTACATAATTTATTGTTACGTGTCATAAATATACCTGTTATTATTGTTAGCATTTGAAGTATATTTAATGGACGATCATTGTATATTAATTTAAGATTTTTTTATTGTATAGGTATTAATACCGATACAATTTGATATCTGATACCTAATATGTGAATTGATATTTTTTTTTATTCACAGAATAAATTTGTCTCAAATAATTAATAAATACTAAATTATAGATTTGATGTGAACAGTGAACACAAAGAATATACATTTATATAGGTACTCAATATTATTTTTCAACAATGGTCATAGCTGATAGCTAGGTAGTAATTTCATGTTTCATAGATCACAATATTAAACAGTCGTTGAACTATTATTTAGTTATTACTTATTACTTTGTATTATTATTTATTATTTATATTTTTAGAGGTAGGTAGGTAAATAAAGTTACCACCATAAAATTACCAAATGTATTCTGATTCTTTTTCATAAAATTCTTGATCAATTATCACAATAAATAGTTGGATATTGGTGTTTTACTGTTTTAGTGATATAAATATTAAATAGTGTGTAGGTACTTACTACTTATACTTTATAGTAACTATTTAAACAGAATTTATTCATAAAAAAGTTTTACTGCTTCAACATTAATATGTTGTGTACTAAATACTTATGTAACATATTATGTATATTATATATAGGTACTTATGTTATGTTTTAAGGGTTTACGGGTTCAACCTTTTTTCATACATTGGCAGGGCATTGAACGAGATTGCCCGGATTCATGGGGGGCAAAGTAAATTCAATATTGCAGTGCGCTGCACACATTTGTATGGAATGGTATTTGTGAGTAACAATAAAACTACAAGACTATTCTTACATATTTTATTCGTTTGATACCACGACTTACGAGTTACGAGATACCTACCTATTTAATTGTACGGCAATATACGTGATGACGGCTGCCGATAATACGAACCGGTCCGTAATTTAAACTATAAACTATAAAGTGATCACATTAGCGAGAACACTATAAAATTGCAAAAACTATAATCTAGATAATATTTCATTATCTAATTATAAAACCTTTATTCGATATTTTCGAATGATTATTGTCACGACGTCGCGTAGTCTGACATTACTACTATATAATTATATAAAACTAATTGGTGCAAGCATAAAATCCAGTCGACTTTGTTACTCAAAATGCCATATTAGTTATGTATGTGATAATAAATAAAATAATATAATGCTATCCTATGTGCCTAACATTACTTTTTAGTAATAATTAATTAAAATAACTATAATTTAATAAAAAATAATAGTCATCTTATTCATGTTAAACCACTGTTAGAGCAAAATTTTAATTTGTGGACAATTTCCAAATTCTTAATTTGCCCATAACATATATATATAATATATATTTTTTTAAATAAATACGTTTATTAGTTAGTTCAACGTTGTTATTTATTTCATAACAATTATTATTAGATAGTGATAAGTCTAAATAGTTATTACTGGTGTCTGGTAACAATGGTATAGATGATAGATGGGGCATATACTGAAACTTCGGGAACCACATGGGTGTTTACAGTTTAGTACAGGACGTATGGCCTATCCATTATATATTATCTACGCCCTACGGTAGTCGGTAGGAACTTTTTGCTAATAGTTAAATTAAGTACAATTTAAAATAAGTAACTATTATTATCTAACCAGTCACCAGAGTTGTTCAGAATATACAATAATATTATGTTGTAGTATAAAATATTAAAATAGATATTTTCTTACTGATTGTTATTTGATTCCGTTTATACTTGATAATAATATAATGTGTGATTATTTTTTGTAAAATATGATTATTGTTATGTTGTGGAAAAAAATTTATATCTACTACATGAGAATAACATATTTGATCTTGATATTTTTAATTAGAAACTACCTACCTACCAATAAATTAATACTAATACTAATATTAATATATTAATGTACTAATACTATAGTTAAAAAAATATGACGGATATACCTATTAAAGATAAGTATTAAATATGAAATCAATTATTGTATGTCTCAATAACTTTTAATTACCCATCTTTTATTGACTATTTTTAGGTAAGTGGGTAGTTACTTACAACTAAAAATGTAAAACATATACAGGTCCATTACTCTAGTACAGTCAGTAGAACCTCGACTAAGTCGACTATCGGACTAATTGGGACCACACTGGGTCGGATAAACGAAAGTTCGGATAATAGAAATTAAAAAAATAAATATAATTTGTACAATGAATAAAGAATTATTATTACATGTTATTATTATCGACTTATTATACTTATATTATTTTTTATTACACATTACGTATTATGTTATTACTAATTAGTTATTACGAAGAATATTATTATTATATTGAGAATACATATTATTAAATATTAAAAACTTATTTATAAACATTAAATAATTGTGTATTTGTGTACATATTATTATGTACTAATAATAAACTGCGACCGGTCGTGTGCGTCGTGATATTTTACGCATTGAGTACTGACGTTCGGATAAGAGATCGTTCAGATACATGAATTTAAAAACGAAATAATGTTCTGATAACAGAGGGATCGTATAGCGGTCAGCGGAAATTCGGATAATTGAGGTTCTACTGTATATACAATATAATATAAGGTACAATATTAAGGTATTATATACTAGTTATAAATAGTTGGTAGATATTAATGGTATTAGGTATATTTACCATGTTGAACGTGGCTATTGACAGAGCACATCCGCATACGTTCAAAAACCCGAAAAAGCATTCAGATTTTGCCATATCTCCGATATTGTTAGCTTATGTATCAAATGTAGCATTAATATAAAATGCATACGCGATTGATATTGCAGGGTTGACGATGGGTTGACGGATGACGATCGTGACTCGCGTTCGTCTAAATTTATTATAATACCTATGTCCCGGCTGCAGCAGCGATTACAACAGTATTCTTATATGTGGGGCGAGGCGTATATTACGACGGAATGATAATTTGTAATTGTATATATGTATATAACTACTTCTTACCTATGTTATCTTTCGTTCGTGATGATTATTTGATTTCTTCAACACGTTCCCATACGCATTGGCTTCTATTAAATGTATAATATTATACTAAATAGGTATAATACATTATTATAGGTAGTTGGTAGTTACTTAAGTTTTGTGGAATTTGTTCAAGTAATTGTACCGATATGAACCGTACCGTCGTTTGTCTTAAGTCTTTATAGTACAGTTTATTCTGAAGTCCGTAAATCAATTCGACCTTATAATATGTTATTAACAAATGATGTTACTACCTAATTTTATCGAACATACCTTTATAAGTAAATAGTAAATAGTAATTATCACAATGCATAAAAGAAAGTATTTTTTTAAAAATAATTTGTAACCCATCTCAACCTAACTAAACCGTTATGTTTATATATTGCTGCGTATTAGTGTACCTATAACTATATCTATTGTGTATAATATATTATAGTTTTAGATTAATCTATAAAAGCCGCATCGCGTATATAGGTACCTACTAACATATTAACATATTATAGTTGATTATAGGTACGATTTTACTTAACAATTTCAAATTTGTTTGAAAACAGTAGTTCGTTGAGGGTAGAAGAAATCTACCAAAACTGAAAAAACAACAACGAACACTATAATAAATCCTTTTAAAAACATTCGAATATAATAACTTTACTAATAGTAGGTAGGTTGGTATATCAATTAATTTTATAATATTAATATTATATATTAAACCTAAGGAATTATAATACAAAAGTTGGGTACCCATAATATTTTGAATCGTACAACCTAACTTTTTTTCAAAATATTTTTGTGAGGCATTTTCATACATAAGTAAATCTTAAATAATTTATTTTCCATAGAATTTTTATAATTTTTTTCTTACGTTTATTTCTATCAATTTTGATTCTGAGCGGAGCGATGAATGTATTGATTTTACAATGATGTGTGTTTTTTTTTATTTTTTTTAGATTCTGAGCGGAGCGATGAATGTATTGGTCTTACAATGATGTGTGTTTTTTTTTTAATTTTTTAATTTTTTTTTTATTTTTAATTTTTTTTTGTGTCTGTCATCACGTTTTGGGACAGTAAAAGTGCTTGATTTTCTTCAATAGTACCTTTTCTGATAGGAAAGTGAATCTAGTTGGTACTTTGGGGGGTCAAAAGTAAACATTTTCCAGTAGTTTTCAAAAGTACCGTGAAAAACAAATGGAAAATTAAGGAAAAAACGGGAATTTTACGCAACATTGATTTTCGATAAAATCGATTTTGGTTTTTGGTGTAAGTCTAAAAAAAATGACGGTAAATACATGAAATTTTTACTGAATCTTTATATAAGCAGTTTCTATATACCATACCGTTTTCAAAATATTTTGACTTATTTTGAGCTGTTTACAGACATTTTAAATTTCCAACCTTTTTGGTTTTTTTTTTTTTAAAAATCAATAATATTTTATTTATTCGTTAAAAATTCTTGAAAATGTAATAGAATGCTCCTAATATATTGTTTCAAAGGCACATGAAAAATATTAAAAATCTGTAGTCACAATTTTTTTTTTCTAAGCATTTAAAGTTGAAATTTTGACAAAATACGTAAAAATGACGAAAATTTGCAAATTATTTAGAGTTAGAAATTCATAAAAATTTTTCTTTTAAAATCTAAGGTTTTAAATTTTAACACAAGATTTAACGTAAGTTTTTCTACTTTTATCAAAAATAAAATATCTAAAAGCAATTAAAAATAAATTTTTATGAGCGTTTTAAGTTCATAATTTTACAACATTGGTTATTCACTCGATTCTCATGTAGCGTTTTTTCTTATTTGGTTGTAATTCAAAAACGAATATTTGTTGATGCATGAAAATTTCACTGAACGTTTATATTCTAATTTCCTATACACCATACAATTTTGAAAATATTTGATTTGTTTTG
>JANEHU010000941.1:0-11678 GCA_027563435.1 Nasonovia ribisnigri | reverse complement strand
ATTATTTGAGGGGGCTAAGCCCAAATAGGTATCTAGTCACACATATACGGAGCAAAGCAGTTATATTCGACAATTAGCTCATCACAAAACGAACAGCTCCATTTATCTAAGATATTTCGTTGTTGTCGTTTATAACACTTAATTTAACATTTCTTTTGTTCATATCTGAATTGTTTAACTTTGTGTATAGTTGTTTAATTAATAATACTTATTAATGTGACTAGATATATATATTATAACTAAAGTAACAGAATAATAAATTGTCAACCATTGATCAGGTAACACTTATGCATAAATTTAGTTTTATTGAGTAATATACATGCGTTATACTCACTCCCTCTATAGTTGCATCTGTACCACAGTTTATAATTTTTGGTGGCCCTGAAAAGGGCCGTTTTAAAGTACACTGTTGATACATTCGGTAGGAAATTATGCTTTCTTCTCGGTTTTCTTGGGCAAGAGCACGGCCTGGATGTTGGGTAATACTCCGCCTTGAGCGATAGTTACTCCGGACAACAATTTGTTCAATTCCTCGTCATTTCTGATGGCCAATTGCAAATGTCTGGGGATGATACGAGACTTTTTGTTGTCGCGAGCGGCATTACCTGCCAATTCCAAGACTTCAGCAGCCAAATACTCCATGACGGCGGCCAGATATACCGGGGCTCCAGCTCCGACGCGCTCGGCGTAGTTTCCTTTCCTCAATAGCCGATGGATACGACCGACCGGGAACTGAAGTCCGGCACGGGACGATCTGGTCTTGGACTTGCCTCCTTTTGCTTTTCCTGCTTTACCGCGTCCACTCATGATTGCAGTGTGAATGTGAATGAACTGACTACTGCTAACGTTTAACGAGTACTGAACTTGCTTTGTAATACTTACCTAATTTTTTTTTATATTTATAGACAAAATCTTGATAACAATTTGATGATTGGTGGAAAAAAAACAGTATGACGGTCAAAAGTGACGCCGTTTTACATACATTCACTATTAAAATATGCTGTTTTTAATCGGCGTTTTTGTGAAATATAATTGTTTAGATGTTGTTATTTTCAGTTACTACGGCTCAGTTTACGATGCGTTATACACCGTCATCGTTGTGGTGTTGAACCAATATACAAGCGATGTATCGCTCGAGTTCTGCTATATATATCCACTGTTTTTCTGTCAGGTTCGTCATAAAGTCTACAACGTTCAAGTCGTCAACAAGCATATATTCTACTATTCGCAATGGCTCCAGGAGGAAAATCGGCAGGTAAAGCGATGAAGAAGTCGTCCGGGAAAGCCCAAAAGAATATCGCCAAGTCCGACAAGAAACGCAAGCCCAAGAGGAAAGAATCGTACGCAATCTACATCTACAAAGTGTTGAAACAAGTACATCCCGACACTGGAGTTTCTTCAAAGGCCATGAGTATCATGAACAGCTTCGTCAATGACTTGTTCGAACGCATCGCCGCTGAATCCAGTCGTCTGGCGCACTACAACAAACGTTCGACCATTACAAGCCGGGAAATTCAAACTGCAGTCCGACTTTTGTTGCCTGGTGAATTGGCCAAGCACGCCGTCTCAGAAGGTACCAAGGCCGTGACCAAATATACCAGCTCCAAATAAGTTGTCCCGTTTAGAAACAACACCCTAATTAAATAAAACGGCCCTTTTCAGGGCCACCAAATATACAGAATGTCCATTCAACGACGGTTGCACAATTTTTTGAAGAAAATTGTATTTCTTATTTTTTCTCTTATTAGTAGCGGCAAAAGTATATACAAAAAAACCCCCTTAGAGCGTGAACTGGAACCGAACACTAAAAACACCGGAACAGGAAAATATGTATCCCTAACTGTTGAATTAAAAGACAAAACGAAAAAAGTTAACCTACCTGCTGTACAAGATAAATAAAAATTAATTGAAGTCATTATATTTTATTACTATTTCTACATAACTTCAAAAATAGTTAAATTATCTATACCTAAGTGTTTTACTAAATTTTTAAGTATATTTTGATTTTTGAGTGATTTAATCACGCGTATTACGTATTTCCTTTTTCGTCTTGTTTTTTGATTCAACAGTTAGGGATACATATTTTTTGGTAAAAGTAAAAATTATCCATATACCTACGCCATTTAAATATTTCTAATAGTTTTGCAAGATAAAAACGTACATTTAAGAAATTACTTATTTCTTATGTAACACATTTTCATAAATTAATTAACTCTGTATTTAAAATGAAAAAAAAAAGCTTATATTGACGATATTATGTACATTGTACAGCGGTCCAAAACCACATTAAAATTATTAATACATTACGTTTTAATATAACAGTACATAATAGATGGTGGAGCTTAAATTCATTAAGGGGGGGTATGAATGTATTATCAAAAGGTACTTAATCACTAATCAATATTACACTCAATATTATACTATTAAGTAGGTTGATAATCAAATGACAATTAAAATAAAGTGATTTTTCGAACATGGATGATTGATGAATTGAAATACTTAATGAAAAGGAATCAAAAGAAAAAGTATTTAACGAGTTAACTCTATAAATGATGTAAGTATTGAACAGTCCTGTATTTTGGGTTAAATGACGCAAAATGACGCGATAATGCCACAAAATGGACCAGATGGTTAGTTATTATAGGATTTTTATTAGATCAAACAAATGGACATTAAGAATGGCCATGCATTTTTTTGATTTGGCTATATGTAATTCTTGGATCCAATATAAAAAACACGCAGACATTTTGATAATTCCAAAAAAAAAAAATTATGGATTCGATGGATTTTCGTATGGATATCGCAGAAAGTTTTGATACGCGTAAATAAACCAAACACGCTAAATAGAAAAAGAGTACGTCCATCAGCACAAGCGGAAGCAGTACCAGAACAAACATACACGAAAAGAAACGTGGTAGTTCAGCACCTCCAAATATTGATGTACGTTTAGATGGAATATATCATCGCGCATTAGTCGACGAAAGAAAATATGCAACGAAGTGTAAACATCCAACTTGCAAAAGAAGAACACATACGTTTTGTAGCAAATGCAATCTTCATCTATGCTTGGATAGGACAAGCAACTGTTTTGACAAATATCATACAAAGTAATAATGTAGTTATGATAAAACCTATTTTTAATTTTTTTAATTCTTTAGTATTATTTATTTGTTACGAATTTACCTAAGTAACTAAAAAGGGCACATAACTTGAATATCAAAATTTGTCGAAATAGTATATTGTGTGGCAAGGGCGGGAAATGGCCTTCCCACGCGAGCCACACATACTATTTTTTGTCACGCCCCTGCGTTCATGGAAAAGGTTATGCAGGGATCTATGCAACAATTATAGACTATTCTACAAAAACAATTTCATGGAAGACATTTTATTTTATTTCAAAATGACAATTTTCACTTTGTATATTTTATTATTGTAACTGATAAGATTATTATACTAATATACTATATTATTTTATTTTTAATTTATATTTAATGTCCAACTAGAACAATTACTTATATTGAAAATATTTCCGCTGATACTTTTTTCTTTTTTTTTTTCATCAACGTCACTGGCTTTTGAAGTAGATGCACCATAGTTAACATCATTTATGGTTTGTGTTGATGATGGATTAGTTATAGACTCAGTTATCTGGTTAAATATTTTTTTTTTGTTGTTTATTGAATCTTCTATATAACCTTCGGCAATTTAACTGGATTTCCAACCACCATGGCGTTTGAGCGTTGTAATATCACCTCCAGAATCGGCAAGTAATGTTGCTGAAGTTCGGCGGAAAGAATGACCTGTATAAGCTTGGGGATCTGGTAAATTTAAATAATTTGCAATTTCTTTGGGCATATTTCCAATTTTGTTTTTTCCAATAACCTGCTTGGTGCATTTACCGTTTTTATAATTTAAAAATAATCTATCTGATTGTACATTTGCGGGTCTTAAATCTATGTATTTCTTAAAAATATCATAAAACTGTCCTTCAATAGTAAAAGACCGTGAACAATTTGTTTTTGTGTAAGGAAGTTTAATATGTAACATTGAACCAAAATCTTGTATATCATTTATAGTAATATTGTTAAGTTCTTCTCTTCTACATGCGCCAGTTATCCCAAAAATCAATACTACCTATATCATAGTAAATTTACGGAATATTAATAGAAAACCTATATTAAACAATGTTATCACACTTACTTTAGTTACTAAGTATTGAATATTAGGAGCTTCGTCTATGAATTTTCTTATTAACTGGAAAAAATACACGACAACTCTCGCGAACTTACCGAACTCAACCACTCAACCGACCAACGACCGTGAGTCTATCGACCTGGCAATCGAAAACCTCACAAAACATATCCAACAAGCGGTTGAATCCAGCGTATACGTACCGACACGCAAACACCCGTCCACTGTAGTACCAGACTGCATTAAACTGGAAATACAAGACAAAAACCATATACGCCGCAAATGGCAAATAAACCGCGACCCGACAATTAAACGACAACTAAACGCCAAAATATCTCTCATACGTACCTTACTCGCAACGCACAATACTGACCAATGGGACATCTTTCTTAACTCACTAGACCACCAAGACGGTTCAATATACAAACTCAACAAATGTCTCTTACACAAACGTCCAGCATCTCACCCACTAACCGGCTCCGACGGCCTAGTTTTTCCGGCCAACGAACGAGCAGAGCTGATAGCCGACTCGCTCGAACGTCAATTTCAAACAAACCCCGGCCCCGACTTACCAGACGTAACCGCTCACTCCCAGTACCTACAAGGCCTTGACATCACCCGATCTAACCTCTTTACCACTCCCTGCCAGATACAAGACATAATTCGCAACCTTCGCAAAAAGAAAGCTCCAGGTGACGACCTCATCACCAACACGGCTCTTAAATTCCTACCGAACAACGTTATACTGTCCCTTACTCGGATCATCAACAGCGCCTTCAGAATCTGCTACTTTCCCCTTGCCTGGAAAAAAGCAGTCATCATATCCATTCCCAAACCAGGCAAAGACCATAAACAACCCGAAAACTATAGACCAATCGCCCTCCTCTCCTCCCTGTCCAAAATTTACGAACGACTCATCCTCACCCACCTACAAGACAAACTCAAAAACAAAATCCGTCCCGAACAGTTCGCCTTCAGACCCGAACACTCGACCACACTACAACTGACCAAACTCACCCACCAACTGAGCGAAAACTTTAATAACGACTTAAACACTGCTTCTGTCTTCCTCGACGTGGAGAAAGCCTTCGACCGCGTCTGGCATGAAGGCCTACTCTACAAACTCTCCAAACTCAACATCTCGTTAGAAATCGTAAAAATCATCCAATCCTTTCTCACCGACCGTACTTTTACCACTAAAATCGAACACTCCTTCTCTACTACCAGACACGTACTCGCAGGAGTCCCTCAGGGCTCCTGTCTCTCACCGACGCTATACTTGACGTACATTAACGACATTCCAACGACTCCTAAAGCCAACCTCTCACTCTTCGCTGACGACACGATGTTCTTTACTAGTAATAAAAACCCCAAACGTGCAACCATACAACTACAACACCAACTCAACCTCGCGTCCAACTGGTTCCACAGGTGGCGAATCAAAATAAGCCCGACCAAAACAGTAGGCGTCCTCTTCGGGCGTTCTAATACAACCCACATTCCACCTCTAACCATCGATAACCAACCCGTTAACTGATCAAAACAGGCCAAATACTTAGGCGTCACGATTGGACGTAAACTTACATTCAACCAACACATTCAAGACGTAACCAAAAAAGCTACCCGCGTCCGTGGTATGCTTTACCCCTTACTTAACCGTACTAGTCCCGTTCCGCTGAAAACAAAACTTAACATACTTAAACTCTACGTGACCCCTATACTTACATATGCTGGCTGTTCCTGGGCACCCTTTATCGGCCCCTCCCATTGGAGACGTATTGAATCCGTCCAAAACATCGGCATACGCACGATAACCGGTATGCCCACTATCGTTAGAAACTCGGCCCTTTTAAAATCAGCCAACTTCAAATCTATCCAAAATTCCATTTGCTCTCAATCAAAAACAATGTTCTACAATAACTCTTTTTCCGATTACGATCATATCCGCCTCTTAGGTAAAACCCACTCCCCTCCAACCCCCAAACGTTTACTCAAACCATACCCATTAAATTGGACTGACTAACATAACTGAACCTACCAATCAACCCCAAAATCCATCCACTAGTAGAGGCACAAGCCTGGGATAGTAAACGGCACAGCCACCCCTCCCAAAGCAAAGCAAAGCAAAGCAAGTTTATGTTTTGTAAGAACCGTGGTAGGTATACATTTTAGTTTCTGGTTGTGCAGGGGATACGCGCCGGCGGCCGGCACTTTTGGGGATTTCTTCTTTTCCGCCCGGCACTTTTGGGGATTTCCTCTTTTCCGCCCGCCACTTTTGGGGATTTCCTCTTTTCCGCCCGGCACTTTGGGGATTTCCACTTTACCGCCCATTGGACGGAAAAAGGACGCTTTCGAACGCTTCAACCGTGGTCGAAAACCAAACTTTCGGTGCAGGCGTGACAAAAAATAGATTTCCGTTAAGAGTTATCCCAAGAGGCCCAAGGTACACTGTAGTGTACTTACCTGTAACTTGCTGAAAAAAAATTCAAAAATTACGAAAATCGCAAAAATCACATTAGTTTATTAATAGGTAGTTGCTACAATGTTGCACATTATATTAATACTTTAATTATTATGTCAAGAACATTTAATAATTATAACTGTAACATATGGTTATGTGGTACATATTATGGGTAGGCGGAAAAAAAGTCCAGAAATATAAATATAAAATGAACACAATATGTCATATTGTGTTATAAGTTATAATTAAAAAAACATAAGTCTTTCTTACATACATACATACTACCTACTATAACCTTTTGAAATTTAATTTAATTGATATTGTTCGGTACTTTCCAATATATTTGTATTTATATGTATATATTTTATAAAAAGTATATAACCAGTCAAAATGTTAAAATGTATCAATAGCTGAGTATAATATTGACACTCCATAATAGTAGAGTTGCCAACTCTATCAACAAGAACGAATAAACATCAACATTACAGAAACACTAGATTCACTACTCGGTCCTGCCCGCTCAAAACAGGAAAATACTTAATTTTTTAAAATCAATGAATTTAATAGACCAAATATAATGTAAATTTAATTATGTAACAAAAGTATCCACAAAAAAAAAAAAACAGTAACTAATTTTTTACCCATTTAAATAAATTTACTGTCAATAAATGCCATCATGCATATTTTATATCTTATTCTTTTCATTTTCAATATTTATTTCATTGAATACCGCATTTAATTACATTGCTTTTTTTTTAATACCTTCCTACACGAATACATGAATAATGTTTAAAATAGATACCTAACACAATGTCTCAATAGCTCATCCTCACGCAATATATAATTAACACAAATATATTTATTACCTACTTATTTAGAACGGACTTGTAGCAGTAATTAATATACTGAGTATTCATTCTCATTCGATAACAACATTCGATAGTGTTGTATTTAGAAACATTATAATATTATGAATTATAACAATAAAACAAATATTTAAGTTATACAAATAAACAGTCTTGTACAAGATACTTAATAAATAAGCTATAAAGATACAAATACACCAATTTAGAAAGTGTATAACAATTTTTCAATTACTTTTATCATCTTACTAAATACTAGTTGGTTTTTCAAATTAATTTTGAAATTACTAATTAAAATAGGTATAATAATTTTCAAAAAAAGTGTGTGATGACGTCTTATGAACAATTTGTTTAAATTTTGAAAAGTATGTATTTGATTTTCAAATACAAATATGTCCAAGACAGTATTTAAAATACTTTACAAATACTTAAATTAAAATATTATTATTTTTTATTTTAGGTATAACTGATGCAATATTATTTCATGAAGGAAAATTAGAATTGTAAGGAGATGAAAGCATTATCGCCTATGCGTCATTTAACCCAAAATACAGGACTGTTCAATACTTACATCATTTATAGAGTTAACTCGTTAAATACTTTTTCTTTTGATTCCTTTTCATTAAGTATTTCAATTCATCAATCATCCATGTTCGAAAAATCACTTTATTTTAATTGTCATTTGATTATCAACCTACTTAATAGTATAATATTGAGTGTAATATTGATTAGTGATTAAGTACCTTTTGATAATACATTCATACCCCCCCTTAATGAATTTAAGCTCCACCATCTATTATGTACTGTTATATTAAAACGTAATGTATTAATAATTTTAATGTGGTTTTGGACCGCTGTACAATGTACATAATATCGTCAATATAAGCTTTTTTTTTTCATTTTAAATACAGAGTTAATTAATTTATGAAAATGTGTTACATAAGAAATAAGTAATTTCTTAAATGTACGTTTTTATCTTGCAAAACTATTAGAAATATTTAAATGGCGTAGGTATATGGATAATTTTTACTTTTACCAAAAAATATGTATCCCTAACTGTTGAATCAAAAAACAAGACGAAAAAGGAAATACGTAATACGCGTGATTAAATCACTCAAAAATCAAAATATACTTAAAAATTTAGTAAAACACTTAGGTATAGATAATTTAACTATTTTTGAAGTTATGTAGAAATAGTAATAAAATATAATGACTTCAATTAATTTTTATTTATCTTGTACAGCAGGTAGGTTAACTTTTTTCGTTTTGTCTTTTAATTCAACAGTTAGGGATACATATTTTCCTGTTCCGGTGTTTTTAGTGTTCGGTTCCAGTTCACGCTCTAAGGGGGTTTTTTTGTATATACTTTTGCCGCTACTAATAAGAGAAAAAATAAGAAATACAATTTTCTTCAAAAAATTGTGCAACCGTCGTTGAATGGACATTCTGTATATTTGGTGGCCCTGAAAAGGGCCGTTTTATTTAATTAGGGTGTTGTTTCTAAACGGGACAACTTATTTGGAGCTGGTATATTTGGTCACGGCCTTGGTACCTTCTGAGACGGCGTGCTTGGCCAATTCACCAGGCAACAAAAGTCGGACTGCAGTTTGAATTTCCCGGCTTGTAATGGTCGAACGTTTGTTGTAGTGCGCCAGACGACTGGATTCAGCGGCGATGCGTTCGAACAAGTCATTGACGAAGCTGTTCATGATACTCATGGCCTTTGAAGAAACTCCAGTGTCGGGATGTACTTGTTTCAACACTTTGTAGATGTAGATTGCGTACGATTCTTTCCTCTTGGGCTTGCGTTTCTTGTCGGACTTGGCGATATTCTTTTGGGCTTTCCCGGACGACTTCTTCATCGCTTTACCTGCCGATTTTCCTCCTGGAGCCATTGCGAATAGTAGAATATATGCTTGTTGACGACTTGAACGTTGTAGACTTTATGACGAACCTGACAGAAAAACAGTGGATATATATAGCAGAACTCGAGCGATACATCGCTTGTATATTGGTTCAACACCACAACGATGACGGTGTATAACGCATCGTAAACTGAGCCGTAGTAACTGAAAATAACAACATCTAAACAATTATATTTCACAAAAACGCCGATTAAAAACAGCATATTTTAATAGTGAATGTATGTAAAACGGCGTCACTTTTGACCGTCATACTGTTTTTTTTCCACCAATCATCAAATTGTTATCAAGATTTTGTCTATAAATATAAAAAAAAATTAGGTAAGTATTACAAAGCAAGTTCAGTACTCGTTAAACGTTAGCAGTAGTCAGTTCATTCACATTCACACTGCAATCATGAGTGGACGCGGTAAAGCAGGAAAAGCAAAAGGAGGCAAGTCCAAGACCAGATCGTCCCGTGCCGGACTTCAGTTCCCGGTCGGTCGTATCCATCGGCTATTGAGGAAAGGAAACTACGCCGAGCGCGTCGGAGCTGGAGCCCCGGTATATCTGGCCGCCGTCATGGAGTATTTGGCTGCTGAAGTCTTGGAATTGGCAGGTAATGCCGCTCGCGACAACAAAAAGTCTCGTATCATCCCCAGACATTTGCAATTGGCCATCAGAAATGACGAGGAATTGAACAAATTGTTGTCCGGAGTAACTATCGCTCAAGGCGGAGTATTACCCAACATCCAGGCCGTGCTCTTGCCCAAGAAAACCGAGAAGAAAGCATAATTTCCTACCGAATGTATCAACAGTGTACTTTAAAACGGCCCTTTTCAGGGCCACCAAAAATTATAAACTGTGGTACAGATGCAACTATAGAGGGAGTGAGTATAACGCATGTATATTACTCAATAAAACTAAATTTATGCATAAGTGTTACCTGATCAATGGTTGACAATTTATTATTCTGTTACTTTAGTTATAATATATATATCTAGTCACATTAATAAGTATTATTAATTAAACAACTATACACAAAGTTAAACAATTCAGATATGAACAAAAGAAATGTTAAATTAAGTGTTATAAACGACAACAACGAAATATCTTAGATAAATGGAGCTGTTCGTTTTGTGATGAGCTAATTGTCGAATATAACTGCTTTGCTCCGTATATGTGTGACTAGATACCTATTTGGGCTTAGCCCCCTCAAATAATTGGATACTGCAATACATAATAAACAATGGATACTTGTTTGTTGTCCCCACACCAGTACATCGTATAAAATATAATTATGTTATTTATTTACTTTCACACCACCACTCTTGTTTGTTATCGCCCCGCCATAAATAAAATTAAGAATAAATAAATTAAATGCATAATATATAATGAAATAAACAATAAAAATGAAAAAATTATATTAGACTAATAGCATGTTTTAATGAATTAAAATATTTGGGTGCCTTCAATTTAATAACTATAATAAGATAATATTACCATACTATTACCAGGATTATTTTGGAATAATAAGAATACACTATCAAAACTCATTCGGCTGTATCGGATAACGGATTAGATAAAAAATAATAACGACAGAAACCATTGGGACTTACAAATTATTATCATGTACTAAAATGTATACTTTATTTAATCATTTCTTACTTGACAAAAGTGAAACCAGCCACCACGAAGTTTATTTTCGGGAAAAATACTTTTTAAACCACAGATAGAGGCATAGACAAACTTGTCTGAAACTCTAAATAGGCCAAGGATAACGGTTTTTATTGGCTGATAATAAATCAACAACTGGTGAATTATATTGTATGCAACAGATGACAGCTTGAAAATGTTGAAAAGAGGCCGAAACGTGATATTGCGATGGTAATTTTAACCTTAGTCCCAAATATTTTTTACAACTTTATGTTAAGTACCTATAATTATCTAAATTAAAATAAATATTTAAGGAGGGTGTCAATAACTGAAATTTAAAAATCGATAACCGAATTGTAGTGACAACAACTGTAGTTTTTGGACATTTTGTATTAAAGTAATAAAAACAAAAAATATTATTGAATAGATTTAAAATCAGATTACAGATTATGATATACTACAACATTTCGATTATAATCAAAGATGTCACAAATATATCAATCACTAATACATTAATGATAAAATGCTTTGAAATCCAATTTTTGCTTAAAGTGCCAATAGCTGTATACTTTAACCTTTAAAAGAGTTCAAAACTGCAGTGTACTG
>JANEHU010000940.1:0-40854 GCA_027563435.1 Nasonovia ribisnigri | reverse complement strand
GACAAAAGATATATTTTCTTAACCGCCATGACCTGGTCTACCAGAAAAATACAACTTCATAAAGTTTAGGTATGAAATAAATGTTTTATAGTCTTATGTTCAAACAAAAAATAACCCTCTAAAACGATGAAAATATGTCAAATATTTACGTTCAAAATGTGATTTCTGCGAAAATATTTGAAGTTAAGGTAAGTTCAGTAGATATAAAGATTCAGCGTGATATAATCTATCAGAAAAATATAAATTTTTATAATTCCATTTACTGATAACACGAAAAATTAGTTCACTAATCAAGAAATGTTGCTCCTTGAATGGTTCAAATACTTCTAATATTTCTGGAAAACTATATGAATTAAAGCTAAGTTTTCTATATATAACGATTCAGCGTGATTTTATCTATCAGAAAAATATAAATTCATAGAGTTTGGTTGGGAAATATAGTTTTTCTACTACATTTGGTCCGCGGAGTTGAGAAATAACGTAAATGCAGCTAGGTAGGTATACATAATAACAGACTGCATGATTTTAATCGACTTTTACCTGGCCGGGATGCAATGTAGAGGCCTAGTTTGTTCACAAAAAGTTTATATTTGAGTTATTTTACAAAAAGTATCACGGGGGTCGTAGGATCCCTGGCCCCTTGTGCCCCCCACAAAAATTTTGAAAATTATTTAGCTTTTATTGCACGTATCTGAAACTCAGAGGTTTGATTTATCAGAGTTTGGCTATCAAAATCGGCATCTTGTGTCGAGACCATAGGAGTCGTTTTTACCCCTGTTTTGGGCGCCGAAAGTTGGGATTTTCCGGTTTTTGGATTTGGTTTGTGCGGGATACTTTATGTATACAAAACATACCTTAACTTCAAATATTTTTCAAGAAATCACATTTTGAACGTAAATATTTGGTAAATTTTCATCATTTTAGCGGGTTATTTTTATTTTGAACATAAGCATATATTTAACTTTTATTTCTGACCTAAACCTTATAGAAATGTATTTTTCTGATAGACCAGAATATGTTGAATAATTATATGTAACTTTTGTCACAGTATTATGATTATTTTATTTTTAATGATTTTTAACATAAATATATTGTGACTATCAAAAATATCGTAATTTTAGTTGGTTATGTTTTGAACATAAGTCTTTTTACCCATTAATTTTTACCCAAACTTTATGAAATTGTATTTTTCTGATAGACCAGGCTGTGTAGAACAGTTACATATATTATTTGTCATAGTTGTTAGATTATTTTTTTTTTTTTTAATTACTACGAATAAATATATTTTGTGACAATCCAAAATATCGTAATTTTCACCCCATTATTTTGGTCTTAGGGTTGATAAAAATTGTCCAACTGTGAAATATGACTAAAAATACCGTTCTGAACAATTAAAAAAAAAAATCAAGTCGATATGCGTGCAATATTAATAAGAATTGGTTTTTCATAGATTTGTATTAAAGTCCATGCTGCTTACGTATAGCTGCGAATACGTTATTTCTCAACTCTGCGGACCAAATGTAGTAGAAAAACTATATTTTCTCACCAAACTCTATAACGTAGTTATAGTAGTAGCCTGGACTTCAACAAATATCTATGAAAACCTATTTTCTTTAATATTGCACATATCGACTTGATTTTTTTTTTTTAAATGTTCGGAATGGTATTGTTATTCATATTTTATGGTTGGAAAATTTTTATCAACCCTAAGACCGAAATTATGGGGTGAAAATGACGTTATTTTGGATCGGCACAAAATATTATGGTTCGTTGTAATTAAAAAAAAGGGCGGGTAAGTGTATGTCGATTCTGCTGTACATTAGGTTATAAGTAGGTCACTGTATAATGGATGGTATTAAATTTGAATCCAATGATATATCATTGTATAAGAAAAACGATTCTGATCGGAGACGAGTTTTCAGTCTTGGATATTTCGTTTGGTAATTTTTTAAAAATAACAAAAATCGAAAATTATTTAGTAGTATAACGCGTTATTAGTAGTATACACGTGTATTTTTGATTTCAAATTAAAATTAAAACTTTAAACACACGTAAATTTTTTTAAATTGAATAATCCTCAATGTGAAAAATATACATGATGTTTACGAATTTTTGTCAATATTTGAACTTCAAATGCTAATAAAAAAAAATTGTGCCTATGTATTTTTATAATTTTTGAATGAGAGTTAGAACAAATTATGTGGACCCTTCAATTAAATTTTCAAGTAATTTGTCCCAGCTAAATTTTTTTTATCAACATTTATAAAAAAAAAATAAAAAAAAATTGATTATTTCAAATGCCTATAAATACCTCAAAAAAAGTCAAAATATTTTGAAAATCAAATCACGTAAAGAAAATGGCAATCTAAATAACTGGTAAAATTTTCAAGTATTTACGACTTATACTATTTGAATAACAACAAATATCAAAAATCGTTTGAGGCTAAACCGTTATTTAACGCGGTTTTGTAAAAATTTAAATTTCAAACACTCATAAAAATTTTTTGTCTGAACCCGGTAGAGTTTTTTTTACAGATATTTGAAGAAAAATGTATGGAGAACCTTGTACCAAATTTTCAAAACTTAGTTATAAATAGAAAAATTTTTATCTATTTCTAACTCAAAATAATTTGCTAATTTTCGAGTTTTTTCCGTATTTTGTCAATTTTTGAACTTTAAATGCTTATAAAAAAAAATTGTGACTAACGATTTCGGATTTTTTTTTATCACTTTAAGAACAACTTATAAGAAACCTTGTATTAAATTTTCAAATTTTTCTTGCCAGCCAAAAAATTTTTATCGTTATTTTAAAAAAAAATTCTCATAAAAATCGAAAATTTCAGTGGTCTATAAATAACTCAAAAAAAGTCAAAATTATTTGAAAATTTAACTGTATATAGGTAACACTAATATAAATATTTGGTGAAAATTTCAAGTATTTACAGTGGTTAGTTTTTGAATTACAACCATATAAAAAATTCGATTTGGTCGAAAACTGGTTTGCGTAAAAATTCCCGTTTTTTCCTTAATTTTTCATTTGTTTTTCACGGCGCTATTGAAAACTACTTGGAAATTTTAACTTTTGACCCCCCAAAGTACCAACTAGATTCACTTTCCTATCAGAAAAGGTACTATTTAAGAAAATCCAAGCACTTTTACTGTCCTAAAACGTGATGACAGACACAAAAATAAAAAAAAAAATAAAAAAATAAAAAAACACACATCATTGTAAAACCAATACATTCATCGCTCCGCTCAGAATCTAAAATAAAATAACCACAGTACTATGACAAAAGTCATAAGTATTTATTCGTCATAAAATGGTCTATCAGAAAAATATAATTTCATAAAGTTTGGGTAAAAATTAAAGGGTAAATAGACTTATGTTCAAAATAGAAACCACTGTAATTACGATATTTTGGATTATCACAATATACATTTTTTCGAAGTAATTTAGGAAACAAATATCTATAGCGCTATGACAAAAGTTATATGATCATATTAACTGTTTATCATTTATTATTATCATTTTAACAATTTTATTAACTTATAAGATAATTGAATGAACGATTCAAATAAACTAATGAACTTATTGAAAATAATTATAATTCTAAATAATTATATTATAATATTTTAATCCCGCACTGATAACAATATGTCGATAACACGATAAAAAGACAGTGGCGCGAATGTCTTGTTTAAATACTAGTAGTTTTAAAACATCATATATTCTAGAGGTGGAGGTGTTCTGCTATCAATTAATAATAAATTTCATTCACGTTTATTACCTGTACCTATCAGCCCTGTTGAACATGTATTTGTCATTATAAAAGTAAACAATAGTTATATTATAATAGGTAATGTTTATTTTCCTCCTCATACTGATATCTCAATTTACAATGAACATTTTGTTATTTTTAATAATTTACTTTTAAAATTTCCTTATGTTACTAACGTAATTATGGTTGGTGACTACAATTTTCCTAAACTACAATGGCTTGCTAGTTCCATTGGATTTTTTCCAAATCTATTGAACTTAAGTAATTTTGAATCAGATTTCTTATCGAATTTATCTTTTTCTAATCTTTATCAATTTAATAATGTTTATAACAATTCTGGTTCAATGCTTGACTTAGTTCTCTCTGATTTAAGTAATTTATCCGTAATTAAATCTGTAAATCCACTTATTCCGTGTGACATTTATCATCCGGGCTTATTAATTTATATTCCTATAGTTATAAGTGAACCAATTAAATATGATTTTTGCATGTATAACTTTTTTAATTGTAATTACGCTGATATAACATTTTGCTTAGCATCGATTGATTGGAATACTTTATTTAATGATCTTAGTCTTAATGAAGCTGTCGACTTGTTCTATTCTATTATTTATGATATCATTGATATTTTTGTTCCTAAAGTAATTAAACGTCAGTCATGCTACCCTTCGTGGTATAGTAAAAATTTAATAGAAACTATTTTTAAAAAAAAGATTGCTCATAAAGTGTTTAAGAGTTCGGGTTTGTTGAGTGATTACAATAAATTTTCTAATCTTCGTAGTAAATGTAAGTTTCTTTCTAAAAAAGATTATCTTAATTATATAAATAAAATTCAAAATGATTTAAAAATCAATCCAAAAAAATTTTGGAAGTTCATGAACAGTAAACGTAGGAATAATTTTTTACCTAATTGTATGCATTTAAACGCAGATGAATTTAATACTCCTAAGGATATTATTAATTCTTTTGCTAATTACTTCTCTAGTGTTTATGAAAACTACGATAATATTAATGTCAATTACAAGCAGCAAACTCCACCCAAAGTTCTTATTTCTTCACTACATTCTTGTTCTATCGATTTATTTGAGGTATTTGATGCATTAGGTTCATTAAGTTCCAATTCCAGTCCTGGACCCGATTTAATTCCTAACATATTCCTAAGAGAATGTAAATTTGTCATTTCCACGCCATTACATTACCTATTTAATTTATCACTCTCTCTCGGGCTTTTCCCTGATAGCTGGAAAACTAGTTTTATTCGACCAATTCCTAAATCTTCATCTGATCTATCCAACATTGCTAATTACCGTCCAATATCCTTGCTTTCTCTCATACCTAAAATATTTGAATCAATAGTTGCTAATAAGGTATTATCTGTTTTAAATCATGTAATCATAGATGATCAACATGGTTTTCGACGAAATAAAAGTACGATTACTAATTTACTAAACTTTCGAAATTTTATTTCTGACGCTCTTTCTCGTGGATCGAATGTTGATGTAATTTACACCGACTTCACCAAGGCGTTCGATAAAATTAACCATAAAATCTTATTTACAAAATTGAAACAAATTGGTATTTGTGGCTCTTTTTTATCCTGGGTTATCTCCTTTATTGAAGATCGTCAGCAAATAGTTGCTTACAAAGAACACTGGTCAATTCCAATTCGTGTTACATCAGGAGTTCCTCAAGGGTCACATTTAGCACCAATATTATTCCTTATTTTTATTAATGACATTCATTTTCATAATTGTACTAAATTAATGTTTGCCGATGATATGAAGTTATTTCGTATAGTTGATAATCAGAATGATTCTGATTTACTTCAGCTCGATTTAAATACTCTCTATGAGTGGTGCATTAACAATAATTTTACTCTTAATACAAAGAAATGCCAGATAATGACATTTTCCAGAGCTCGAGTTATTTCTTCATTTGATTACAACCTTAATGGTGAAACACTTCTTCGGACTATGGGGGCTATTAAAGACCTCGGTATTTATTTCGATCCTAAACTTAAAGTTGACAGTCATATTACCAACATTGTTAACAGGTCAAATAAAATCCTTGGTTTTATCCGTCGTAATTGTGCTGATTTTGATGATTCATTAGCTTTAAAGTCTATTTACTGTAGCTTGGTACGCTCTATTTGTGAATATGGCTCAATAATATGGTCTCCATATCAGTTGGGTCATAAGCAAATCATTGAAAAAATTCAACATAAATTCCTACGTTTCCTTTCATTTAAATGTTCCATATTCAGAGAACCTCATTCTTCATATACTCCACTACTAACAATTCTCAACCTCGAAACACTTGAACAACGTCGTCTGCGATTAGATTTGTACTTTTCATACAAACTTTTTTCAGGAAATATAGACTGTCCTGAGTTCCTAAGTCGCTTCTCCTTCCTTACCCCTATTCGTAACTCCCGGTCTAAAAACACTTTCTATCTAAACACAGAAGTAACTAATTACGCAAGCAATACTCCTCATCATAGAATTATGAAAACTATAAATAAATTAAATATCGATCTGTTCATATCACCAAACTTTGACTCATTCAAAAATTATTGTAATTCCTTACTTGTTAATTCATAGCTATAAGTATGTTAAATAATATGTATGTATAATAATTAATATTGTACCTTTTTTGTTTTTCGCTATAATTATTCTGTTATGTATATTACTTTAACGATCGATTGTCGTTATTATTATTATGTATGTAATTGGGCCTGGCCCGTTTAAAACTTAAATAAATAAATAAATAAATATGCGGGGCCCGGCTCTGGCGTAGCGCACCAGTCGAAAAGCCGCCGTGATACACGGAGATAGCCGCAGGCGCAGTGTTCCGGGTTCGAATCCGTAAGAGGACACAAAGCGATTAGCTTGATTTTTTGCAATTTTTTTTCTGTTTTTTTACTTATTAGTAATAAGTTATTACGTATATTAGATAATATCCTTTCTGAGGGTACCAGAAAGTACTTTATTTATAATTTATACAAAAAAAATCTCAGGTTTCTTAAGTTGCCTATAGCGAACCCCTTAAACTATGTCAAGTTTCTATGCTTTATTTACGTTCAAAATGTGATTTCTTGTGTTTTCATTTTTTTTAAATTTTTTTTTCTATAAATATCAATAAAATCTTATTTGTTGGGTAAAAAAGCGTGAAAACAGTGAACCACTAGTAACCTACTACCTACTGTACAGCAGAGCGACATCCACTTAAACACCTTTTTTTTTAATCGTTCAGAATGGTATTCTTAGTCATATTTCACAGTTGGAAAATTTTTATCAACCCTAAGACCAAAATGATGGGGTGAAAATTACGATATTGTGGATTGTCACAAAATATATTTATTCGTAGTAATTTAAAAAAAAAAAAATAATCTAACAACTATGACAAATAATATATGTAACTGTTCTACACAGCCTGGTCTATCAGAAAAATACAATTTCATAAAGTTTGGGTAAAAAGACTTATGTTCAAAACATAACCAACTAAAATTACGATATTTTTGATAGTCACAATATATTTATGTTAAAAATCATTAAAAATAAAATAATCATAATACTGTGACAAAAGTTACATATAATTATTCAACATATTCTGGTCTATCAGAAAAATACATTTCTATAAGGTTTAGGTCAGAAATAAAAGTTAAATATACGCTTATGTTCAAAATAAAAAAAGCTGGTAAGTAAGTGGATGTCGCTATGCTGTACAGTGATTTACAAGTAGGTTACTGTAATGGATGGTATTAAATTTGAATTCAATGATATAATATCATTGTATACGAAAAACGATTCTGATCGGAGACGAGTTTTCAGTCTTGGATAATTATTACAATATAAATTATATTATTTCAAAAAAAAATTCGTTACCTATAAAATAAATTCCAAAATAATCAAATTAGATTCATTATGTTGCGTAGAACTTTGTTTCAAATTTTCAATCCTTAGCTATAAAAGTTAAAAATTTTATAAATTTTTAACAACTAAAGAATTTGTAAATTTTCAATTCAACAAATTTTGTAAAAATTTGAACTTTAAATGGTTATAAAAAAAAATCGTGCCTATGGATTTTTAATATTTTCTATCTGCTATTATATTAACTTATGGGGAACCTTGTATTAAATTTTCAAGTATTTTGACCCAACGAATAAAATTTTATTGACATTTATAGAATAAAAAACTAAAAAAACGGACAATTTCAAATGTCTATAAATAATTTAAAAATAGTTGAAATATTTTGAAAATTTTATCAAGTATATGAATTTATGAAATAAATATTTGGTGTAAATTTCAAGTTTCTACGATAATTGGTTTTTATATAACAAAAAAATAAGAATATCGGTACAACAGAAATTGAGTGAATATCTAATATTGTAATTCAAATGCTCATAAAAATTTAATTTGAATTTCCAGTAGAAATTTTTTTTTTGATAAAAGTAGACAAACTCATGGAGAATCTTGTATAGAATTTTCAAACCTTAGATTTAAAAAGAAAAATTTTTATGAATTTCTTACTCAAAATAAATTGCAAATTTTCGTGATTTTTACATATTTTGTCAAAATTCGAACTTTCAATGCTTATAAAAAAAATTGTGACTATGAATTTTTAAGATTTTTTAACTACTATTACATCAATATATTAGAAGTCTTGTATCAAATTTTGAAGCATTTTTACCCAACGAATAAAATTTTATTGTCATTTATAAAAAAAAAACTAAAAAACATTGAAAATTTCAAATGTCTATAAATAACTTGAAATCATTTGAAAATTTTTGAAAATTTTATCATGTATAGAAAATGCCTGTATAAACATTCTGTGAAAATTTCATGTTTCTACGGTGATTAGTTTTAGAGTTACAACAATATCTAAAATCGATTTTTTAAAAATTTGATTTTGCGTAAAAATTCCCGTTTTTCGTTAATTTTTTTTCGGTTTTTCCCGGTGCTTTTGAAAACTGTTGGGAATTTCAAAAAATGACCTCCCCAATGCACCAACTAGATTCACTTTCGAACCAGAAAAGCTACTGAAGTTGAAAATCGGAGCATTATTTCGACAATTTCTCGTGTATACAGACACAAAAAAAGCGGGTAAGTAAGTGGATGTCGCTCTGCTGTACAGTGATTTACAAGTGGGTTACTGTAATGGATGGTATTAAATTTGAATTCAATGATATAATATCATTGTATACGAAAAACGATTCTGATCGGAGACGAGTTTTATGTCTTTGATATTTTATATAATATTAATTATATTATTTTTTAAAAAAATGTAGGTACCTATAAAATAAATTCCAAATTAATCAAATTAGATTCATTATGTTACGTGGAACCTTGTTTCAAATTTTAAATCCTTAGCTATAAAAATTAAACATTTTATAAATTTTTAACAACTAAAGAATTTGTAAATTTTCAATTCAACAAATTTTGCAAAAATTTGAACTTTAAATGGTTATAAAAAAAAATCGTGCCTATGTATTTTTAATATTTTCTATCTGCTATTATATTAACTTATGGGGAACCTTGTATTAAATTTTCAAGTATTTTGACCCAACGAAAAAAATTTTATTGACATTTATAGAATAAAAAACTAAAAAAATGGAAAATTTCAAACGTCTATAAATAACTCAAAAATTGTTGAAATATTTTGAAAATTGTATCATGTATAGGAAATTATGAAATAAATATTTGGTGTAAATTTCAAGTTTCTACGATAGTTGGTTTTTATATAACAAAAAAATAAGAATATCGGTACAACAGAAATTGAGTGAATATCTAATACTGTGATTCAAATGCTCATAAAAATTTAATTTGACTTTCTGGTAGAATTTTTTATTTTGATAAATGTAGAAAAACTCATGAAGAATCTTGTATAGAATTTTCAAACCTTAGAATTAAAAAGAAAAATTTTTATGAATTTTCCACTCAAAATAAATTGCAAATTTTCGTGATTTTTACGTATTTTGTCAAAATTCGAACTTTAAATGCTTATTAAAAAAAATTGTGACTATGAATTTTTAATATTTTTTAACTACTATTGCAACAATGTATTAGAAGTCTTGTATCAAATTTTGAAGCATTTTTACCCAACGAATAAAATTTTATTGTCATTTATAAAAAAAAAACTAAAAAAGATTGAAAATTTCAAATGTCTATAAATAACTTGAAAACATTTTAAATTTTTTGAAAATTTTATCATGTATAGAAAATGCCTGTATAAACATTCTGTGAAAATTTCATGTTTTTACGGTAATTAGTTTTAGAGTTACACCAATATCTAAAATTGAATTTTCCAAAATTTGATTTTGCGTAAAAATTCCCGTTTTTCGTTAATTTTTTTTCTGTTTTTCCCGGTGCTTTTGAAAACTATTGGAAATTTCAAAAAATGACCTCCCAATGCACCAACTAGATTCACTTTCGAACCAGAAAAGCTACTGATGTTGAAAATCGGAGCATTATTTCGACAAGTTCTCGTGTACACAGACACAAAAAAAAAAAAAAAAAAAAATAAAAAAAAAAAAAACACACAACATAGTAAAATCAATACATTCTTCGCTCCGCTCAGAATCTAAAACACTTTAACAGGTAAATATAAAAATTTATAGATCACATTGCGGTGTGATACGTAAAACTTTACGTACGTACGAGTGTATATGTATAATCATTGATTATAAATACTATAGATCGCTCACTGCAGTACAAAATACACTGCGCGGAAATTATTTCCGATAGAGCGCGATAAGATATTATTTTTGTCAACAATAAAATTAATATTATATTTTCTAATTACCGACCGCCGTCGCACATCATCGTCAACCTCCGTTGCTCGTCGACCCGCGATGCGACCCGTACTCTCATACCTACTAAAATATTATTTGCGCCCGCATAGCGCATAACACGCGCGGCAACACTCGAATTCAACAAAATCAAAAAAAAATTATAGTTATAGGTCGGCATATCAACATTTTATATTTATATTATTATTTTATATGATTGTATTTATTTTGGGTTTTATTTAAGGAGGTTATACAACATATTATTATTTATTAGGTATCTCTTTTTTTATTTTATAATAAACACAAATTTAGGATAACAATATTTTAATCGTAATGACTAATGACAAATTACATAGTACAATATGTTGGTATAATAATTAAAAAGGTTCTTGGAAAGAAAATGTATGGGATTTTAGGTTTTTTAATTATAAAAATATCATTCAGTCTACTATTTCTAAGTATGAAACATGTTTTAATTGTTTCGGAATATCTTTAATTTATCCGCCTGTTGAATTTCTTTATTATGAAGTTTTGATGTAATCCATTTGCATTCTTTATACATTTTTGTTCTGAAAAGTAGCTCTATTATGTACATGTAATGATCTTTGCACGGAGAGTTTAAAATTGCGGTGTCTTTAATAATTTTGTTGGTAGCATCATTTGTAAGCTGAGTAACTATTTTTTTTCAATTTTGATGTCTTCAAATTTCCTTTCAAAAATAGCTAAGCAAATATTTGATATTTTCAATAGTATGGATGAAGGCATTTTTAAACCTTTTGTATTAGTAAATATATTATCAAATGTTTTATAAGTTAATAATAATTGGTTTTTATCATTAAGATCTTTTTCAGTGATCAAATTTGAATAACAATCAACGCACTTAAATTTCTCAAGACATTTATTTGCTAAATATCCTGAGAAATAAACAACGGTACATGTTTCCAGTGAAGCGGGTATAGGGCTACAGTCTAAAGGTAATGAACTGGTTTCCGATGAGTTATCAGACACTAAATTATTTTGCTCTTCATCGAGATCGGTTTCTACCAAATCTGGGTTTGGACGATCGATTATACATTCTTTTAAAACATCAACATTTAAATATTCATCGTCATCTTCTTCACAGTTGCATTTGTCTGAACATTTCATCAAACTGTATGAACAGATGTTTCCAAAACAACACCTAAAAGTGCGAGCTGTTGGATTTCTGTTATAACCATTTCTTTGTCTTATTATTGAAAATAAATTTTCCAACGGATCTTGGGTTAACCGATTAGTCATCAAAAAAAATTCATTTTCTGGATATTTTTCAGTCATTTCCATAAGTTCTGACTCGTATAGATTAAGCAACGCAGTTGAAGTCCAAACCATTCCTGAAAAGCACGGTGGAGTACTGATTTTTTTATTTTTATGGTTAATTTTAACAAGATCTTTAAATGTTGAAATTGATTTTTTTAAATTTGAAAATACTTGTGGACTTTTTACACTTAGTGGACGTTTATTGGGGTTGTTATCAAAAAGATTTTTACTATTTCCAGAATCAAATATGTCGTTTACTGTTATAAAAAAGTTTGCCGTGTTGATTGCCGTTGAAGATTTTAACTGACCCGTAGCCACACAAGTTTTAATTGAAGCTGCTACTGATCTGCTCAACAATTGTATAGCCAACTTACAGGACATTTTTTCAAATGCATTTGGCGCGAGATGAACTGGCGTGATTTTTATCATGGACCGTACTTTTGAACTTGTTGTATCAATGTCGTATGTTTTTTTCACGTCACTTAACGAAATAATTTCTTCTTTATATTTAAAATTTCCGTTTAGAAGGTTGTTTCTGACGCTTTTAATTAGGTGTGGCATGTCGTAAATTAAAAATAATTTCCTACAACAAATTGTGGTAAATGGTTCATTTTCAGAGCCACCTAAAATTGAAAACATTCGCCTATTTTGAGTACCCTGGTCACAAATAATAGCAGATGGTAAAAATCCAAGTTCTAATATTTTCTTAACACATTCTTTAATAATTAATACCAAACTGTCACCTTTAACACCACTGCCTGTGAAATAATAGTTTAATGGAATTTTCCAGTTTACATATAATCCACGAATCATAACAACAAGAGCATGTGATCCAGGTTTGTTTGATTTTCCTAGTGACCCAAGATCTTCAAAACCTTCAACTTCGTCTAATGTTTTATTATATTCGATATATTTTTTTATAGCCATCTCGTCCAATAAAATCACGCATTTTCTTTCTTTAAATGACATACAATCAGCCTTCAATTTTAATTGTTCCATGTATTTAGGAGAGAATCCGGTCGAGTATGAAATTGAGTTTAACCAGCGGCGTACAGTACTCTCACCTGGTAAAACTATTTTGTTTCTACGCATATGCTTATAAGTAGATGGTGATTTATAGTACAATGACATCGATACATTTTTTTCTGCTTTAGTCCATGGCTTACGATTTTTGTGCAATACCTGCATTGTAACAAGAGCTTTCGAAGGTGTCGAAGAAAAGGAAAATTCGTCTAACATTTGTTTCATTTGAACTTTTTTAATATTTTTATATTTTTCATTTTTATCTTTCAAATAACTTATTATTGATCTTTTTCGTTTTAACAATCTTTGTAGATTAATATTTTTTTCTCGGAGTTGTTTATTTATCATTTTCATTTTCCTAGGACTTTCTGGTGTGTTTATATATGATTTTGGTTTATTTTTCTGAGGACTTGGTAGATCGATTAACCTTGAAACCCAAGATTTTGTGCCTGGAGATGACAAAGTAGGGCTACCAAACATCATGGACGGATTCGGATTTTCAACATTATTTGTTACATATCGTCTCACAGGTGATAAAACTTTAAATTTGCTCGGAGAAGGTGACCAACCTGGACTTTTTGAAAATGTTTTATCTCCTTAACACAAAAATTTAAAATATATATATAATAAATGGTGGACTAAATAATAAGTTGATAGATTCGATGACTGAACAATCCCAAATGTTTTAAAGGATAAGTGTAAAAAAAAAATCGGGAACTCGCTCTGTTGTACAGTAGGGGTGGAGTGGACCTCGGTCATAAAGTAGGTCACAATAGTCAATAATGGATGTGTTAAATTTGAATGCAATTATAGGTATCATTGTACACGATATACGATTCTGAACGGAGACGATTTGTTAGTCTAGGATATTTTATTTATTTATTTAAATCTAAAAACGTTTGATAGAAAATTTTTAGTATCGTAAAAATTTAAAATGTAGACACTCGTAAAATTTTTTTAATTGACTTACGCTCGATTTTTTTATAATTATTGTGAACACAACTTATGAACAACCTTGTATTAAATTTTCAATTCTTAGTTATAATAAGTAATAACTGAACATTTTATTATTCTTTAATTACAGTGGTAATTTTCGAGATTTTGATAAATGTTGTAAAAATTTGAACTTCAAATGATAATAAAAAAAATGTGTGCCTATATATTTTTAATATTTTACAATTGCTATTTTTCTATTTTTAAGCTTTTTCACCCGACAAATAAAATGTTATTCGTATTTATAGAAAAAAAAAAATTGAAAATTGACAATGTCTGTAAACAGCTCAAAAAAAGTTAAAATATTTTGAAAATTTAATGGTGTATAGAAAATGCTAATATAAACATTCAGTAAAAATTTCGAGTATCTACAATCATAAGTTTTTCAATTACAACAAAATAAGAAAATCGTTACATGAGGAATCGAGTGAATATCAAATGTTGTAAAAATGTCTTAACTACAAAATAACTTTAAATATTCGCGATTTTATCATATTTCGTAAAAATTTGAACTTTATAAGCTTATAAAAAAAATTGTGACTTACGATTGTCTGAGAATAATTTTCTTTTTAGTTTAAGCGGCAGCGGCGTTTGTATTACTTCAGGTACTGTATCATCATGAATTGGTGGTTCTAAAAACGTATTTATATTATGATAATACATACATAATCAATGTTTAAAAAATTCTAACATATTAAATTAAATTTCCTTACGGCGATTCTTTCTTTTATTGGTATCAAACGGAATTTTTTTTGGAACAGCATTTGGAACTAATGTTAGACGTTTGGCTAATGGGTTCATAAACATACATTTTTCAAAATGATCCCCACAAATCAAACGTTTCTTCAACGATTTTGGACTTAAAAAAGCCAAATCAATGTTTCCTGGAGAAAAATAAAACGGTTTAAAAGTACATTTTTTCTTTTAGCCCCACACCCCTCATTATTTTATTTAATATTTTTTCTAATAGATCCGCGCCTGTTATAATGCCTATATTTTAATCAATTACTGAAATTTACTTACCGGAATTTTCTATCCAAGTTTTTGATGAGTTTTCGTTATTTGGAAAATGATGAAAACTCAATTGTTTAAAGTGCCTACGACTCTTTTTGCAATCAAAATAGTCACATTTGCCACCAGACATTTTATTTCTTAAAAAGTATCACAACCACAAGTATCATAAAATATTATACGACATCGACAACACGACTGAATCGACTAAACTGATCAAATTGTGGTCGAATGCACATTGTACCACAGAATAGGTGAAATCAGAATGGAAACTCTGGCCGCCCGAATTTTAAGCCGCCATATTGAAAGGGCTCATCAGTTTCGCCAGATAGTAAAATATTTTTTTCTTTATTATTTCACAACTATTTGGCTATACTGTTAGTCGAAATTTTTTGTTATCAAACCAAAAATGTGTATTGTTTTTTTTTTATTAGATAAAAAGATAAACGGTTTTTAGTGTTTTTACTTTTTAGCCAACAGCGCTGGACAGTGGTCAGCACCATTCTTTAATCTATGGTGGTCAGTGGACGAGGTCCTAAAGTTTACAAATTATTACAAAATTCTTTATCTCTTCCTTGTAGTCGTACTTTAAGAAATGTTACAAGTAAATATGAACTTAATTCAGGTCTAAATGATTTCCTTTTCAATTTTTTATCTTTAAAAATTAGTAATTTCAAATCTGAAGCTTTAGATTGTATTTTATGTGCTGATGAAATGTCTTTAAAAACTAATCTCTTTTATAATGTATCAAGAGATAAAATAATTGGATTTCATGAATCTATATCTCTGAAGAAATATGAACCGGCCAAATATGCTTTGGTTCTGATGATCAGAGGTATAAACCACAATTGGAAACAACCAATTGCCTACTTTCTAGTTTCAAGCAGCTGTACTGGTACTGATTTAAAAGAAATAATTTTAACTACAATCTGTCGCCTTCAAAATATTAAACTAAATATTAAAGCATTTGTAACTGATCAAGGATCAAATTTTACCCATTTAGCTAATCACCTTTATGTTTCTCCTGACCGGCCATTTTTTGAGATAGAAGGTAAACAAATTATTTATATTTTTGATCCTCCTCATCTTATAAAATCAACCCGTAATATGTTATTTAAACATAATTTTCAAATCAATAACAACATTATAACCAAAGATCATATTGTGTCTTTTTATAATTATGATTCTGAATGTAATCTTCGTTTAGCTCCTAAATTAAAACATTCTCACATCTATCCTAGCCCATTTGAAAAAATGAGAGTTTTTTTAGCTGCTCAAATTTTTAGTGAGACCGTTGCAGCTGGCATGTCCACAATGTTAGTTTCCAAAATTTTACTGCCTTCTGCTCAATTCACAATAGATTTCATTAATGATATGGACAAATTATTTGATATATTCAATTCTTCAAAAACTCCTAGCCTTAAATCTTTTAAAAAACCATTCAAAAATAGTCCAGAACAAATTAACCATTTAAATAAAATGGCTGATGTATTCAAAAACATGAAGGTCATTCATAAGTTTAAGAAAACTGATGAAACTAAACGTATGAATTTCATCAAAGGTTGGCTAATTTCTATTAAAGGATTACAAATGCTTTATACTTCTTTAAATCCAACAAAAGATATTAATTATGTTCTGTATACTGGTAGAATAAATCAAGATTGTTTGGAAAATCTATTCTGTACTTTCCGTCAACAACAAGGTAATAATTTTAATCCGACTCCCATTCAATTGAGCTGGGCTTTTAAAAAAATATTTTGTTTAAATTATTTTCAAACTTCACCTGGTGCTAATTGTATAGAGGATTTGGACCAAATATTATGCTCAGAAATAGTTACTGATGAAGTTCTTAATACATTAGAGCCAGAAAAGAATCTTTTCAAATTTAAACCAATTAGTATCGGTACAGTTGACTACAGAAATTTAGATTTACCTGAGAGGAACACATTCACATATGTGTGTGGTTATTTAATGAAAAAATGTCTTGAAAAGCATGTATGCCAAGATTGTATTAATTATGCTCGTCATCAAAAACAGTTAGACCAGTCTCATTTATTAGCTTTCCTTAAAGCCTATTCTACAAGTGACCATTCAACATTTGGAAACTTGATGGTGCCTCATAATGATTTTTATAATTTTATTTATGAGTTAGAAAATATTTTTATTAAATTGTTTCCATCCATATCTATAGAAAATGGTGTTGGTTCCAAGCTAAGACTTCACTTTAGTAATGTTCCTTTTAGTCATCCATGTAAACTTTTCGACAAATCTTTTTTATTAAATTTATTTATTAGATTCAGAATTTTTACGGCAATTAAATTTTTAAATAGAAATCTGCTAAGTGAAAAAAAATTAAAGAATAGAAAATTAACTGTTTTATCTCATTTGTAGTATTCCATTTTTTTTTCATTTAACCATAATTATTAGCTTATTAATTGTATAAAATTTAAAAAAATACTGTGCCAACATTAAATTTTGATGTATGTCATGAAAACTTAATAGTAAAAAAAAAAAAAAATTATACCTACCTTGATAATTATTTTAAACAATTTGTTTTTATTATTAATATTAATATTTGTGTATAATATGTGTATCAATATCTACTATACTTAATACTGTAATAATTAATCTTAATCTGCTTGTTATTTATTTTTATGAATAATTTTAATATGTTTATGTAAATTTCACCTATTCTGTGACTGAAGATCCAAAAAATATTGTATACCGAAATATTTATTGTATACTGAAATATTTATTGTATACAAGATATTTTATATTAAATTTTAGGTCAACACTGACGAGCCCTTTCAAAATGGCGGACCATATTTTTGGGCGGCCGTAAGAGCTGTGTATTATTTTATGAGTTTCCATTCTGATTTCACCTATTCTGTGATTGTACTGTAGTACTATATAGTTATTAGTTTATAAATTCAAAACAATTAATTTGAAAATAAATAGCTATATTTAGTTATATACTATTTACACCAAAATAACAATTTGGGTATAAATATAATAATGCGATATAGTACAATGACAGAGCTAAAACATAACAATTCATGAGTGAAAATAGACAAACAAAACATATTTTGTCTTTCACACTACTTAATCTCATCATTATACTATGAAGTTAAATGCACGGTACACACAAATACCTATGAATAATTATAAATTATAATAATTCTTAAATTATTTATCAATCGGCAACCGAGCAATTTTGATGTGTTAACAAATATGTTAATTATAATTAATAATTATTATAAACAAAATGTTATTTTTGACTATTAATAAGGTCACAACTTTTTGGTGGAAAGTGTATTATATACCAGTTGTCCAGTTCCCTATAAAAGGTTCATTGTTTTTTTTCTGTGACATATAAAGGGTTAATATCAGCCTCCGATGTTGGAAAAATATAAATATGCGAAAATGAAGAATTAATAATAAATATTAATATATTATTCATTGTAAAAAGACAGAAGTTCGTGAAAAAAGCCGCGCGAATGCGCGATGCGTAATCATGATAGGAATAATCACGGACACACATATTATTACAGCATATTATTACGCGTACGCCTACAGTCTAGTCTCTTGTCTTTAGTAGTCTACGCTTCGCATACGATTTTACGAGACATTAATTTATTTTGGTGGGTGGGAGTAATAAAGCGCACTAGCGATTCAAACGTGAAACGCCGGTACTCATATCCGACTACAGCGGCTTATAGTGGCAAGCGCCGCTGAACGCGCAGGGGATTTTAACCGGCACTGAGCGATCTATAGTATTTATAATCAATGGTATAATGTTTATATACTGCCACACTTTGTTCATCGTATCAATACGACGTATTATCTTTACCTTATTCATATAGTTAATAAAAATCTAAAATAATAATTAATTCTTACCTTATGATGGTATCAATTATGTTTCACAAGTATAGACCAGCGGGGGTGATTTAAATGGACCATTCGTTGTATAAACACTGTTCACTAATTTATTATTCCTTTATAAAATATTAGTTTTACAATAGAACATGTAACAGAATCATTGTTACAGAATATTTACTATCAAAAAAAGACCGTCCAAATAGTCGTTCACATGAACTACTTATGTATACGTGGCATATATACATACCGAACCCTCTCTACCGGCCATACACATAGCCACGTAGGTCTAATGCGCACGCCTTACAAATTTATAATAAGGTCAACGTCAATGGTGTCCAAACTGTATGCGTGTAATGTGTATAATGTGTAGCAAATATGTAAATTCAAAAATATATATAACACCAAATAGACGTTACATTTTTTAGGCTGCTAAAAGATAAACTTACCTCAGATCTCGTGAATGTAACGGAGATGGCGGTTGATGTGTAGAAAAATATAAAAATCGAAAAACATCAAAAACGAGAATATTATATAGGTATTATGTTATTTTATAATGTATTGTAACAGAGACCGGAATTCAACACTGACTGGAGAATTCCAGTCACTTGCAGCAGCAGCTGTTGCAACGATATGTGCCGAGGGCTGGACTCCTTTGTTCGATGCGCATGCGCAAATTGTACATTCATAAGGGATAATCTATAAGGATATTGGGTACTGTATAGTTTAGTACCGCTTTCGTCGTTTCGAACGTCAACAAAAAACGATTTTTTTTATTTGCACGTAAAAATCGATTTATTTTCAATACAAATATTAATGATTAATATAACCTGTGTATACTTGACAATTACTACGTTTATATGATGGCGTTAAAACGGTTTGAAATTAAATCGTTTTAATATTATTTAAAACGGTTTAAGCTTAAACCGTTTTTATGTGTTTATATACGAACATATATTAAATCGGTTTATACAAATATTTGATAAACCGTTTTATATTTTATAAACCGTTTTAAATTTAATATTTTTACTCCATGATATTATTCGTTTGTTCCAAGAGAATACTTGATAATTGATTTGATTCAAATTTTCATATTAGATAATATGATTATTCATTTTGTGTTACAACTTACAAAATACAAATTTACAATAGTTATAAATCATGACAAAATTAAAATTAATTGTTTCAATTCTTGCTGAGTTAAAACGCAGAAGAATGACAGCTGAAATGCGAAGAAAAAAAGTGTTTAAAATGATAATTACTAAAAGGAAGTTGTTAAAACATAAAATATTGTTAATATGTGCTACTACCATGCCATCAACTATTGTTCAAGATGCTCTTTCGCTTACAATAGTTGACCAAATAAATCAATGTACTCAAGTTCGAAGCTTATGGATGAAGGTAATTATAATTAATATATTTTCATAATTGTATCCATAAATATATAGTATAAACGTATAGCTTTTTTTTTTGTATCAAGACCTTAGATACATTTTTTTTTTTAAACGAGACATTTATTTATCATTAATATTGGTTTGAATTTATATTAATAAATACTTAAAGGTTGATAAAATCCTTCTGTAACCCTACTCAATAACACCTTTTAATTATTAAAATATTCTTTGTTAGATGAGAAGTGGAGACTTTTGGAATCGGATTGTAAACAATCATTTCACGGATGATGATTGGTTGGATAATTTTCGTATGACAAAATCAACATTTGATTACATATGTACACAACTATTTTCAGAGTTAACGCCTAATCCGTTAGCATTTAGACCATCATTATCAGTTGAGAAAAAAGTTGCAATTGTAATCTTTAAACTGTCAAGTTGCTCAGAATATAGAGTTGTTGGAAACCTTTTTGGTGTACATAAAAGTACTGTTCATACATGTGTTTATCAAGTTTGTAAAGCCATAAATAAGCTATTAAGACCTTTGCATATTACTATGCCTACACTTGATGAAGCTAAATTCATTTCACAGTGTATAAAAAAGAAAACTGGAATGGAGCAACTTATTGGTGCTATTGATGGGACTCATATTCCAGTATTGCCACCTAAAATAGGTTATAGAGATTTCGTTAATAGAAAAGGCTGGCCATCTATGGTTCTTCAGGGCTATGTGGATAATAATTATATATTTCGTAATATCACAATCAAGCATCCAGGAAGTGTACATGATGCCACAGTCTTAAAAGATTCAAATTTATACCAAAATAATGAAACATTAATCCCAAAGCATTGCATAAGTATAAATGGCAAAGAAATACCTTTAATGATAGCTGGTGATCCAGCATACCCACTATTGCCATGGTTATTAAAAGGTTATACTGGAAGTCTAACACCAGAGCAAGAGTCTTTTAACACTTACCATTCTTCAGCTAGAATATGTGTTGAAAATGCTTTTGGTCGATTAAAGGGACGATGGAGGTGTTTACTAAAGCGATGTGATATAAATTATAAATTTATGCCACAAGTCATCTCAGCATGTTGTGTATTACACAATATTGTTGAACAATTTAAAGATAATTACCATGCATCATGGACAATGGAAGTAAATGAAGGAAATATATGTTATGCTCAACCTAGTCAACGTGAATTATCGCAAGATACAATAAATACAAATTCAAAAGAAATAAGAGAAATTCTCAAAGAGCACATGGCAATGAATTATCCACTAAGAAAATCTTCATTTAAACGTTAAATATATGTTTAAAATTCATACTAAACTAATAAATAACCAATAGCTTGCTGTAATACTTTAGTTAATTATTTAATGACCTCTTAAATATGAATAATTATAATAAAAAGAAATACAAACTTAAAAATTTAACAAACAAAATATAAAAACCTTTTTTAAATATTAAAAAAAAATTATTTAACAAACCATTTATACAAACTTAATAAAAACAAATTTAGGAACTTTGGATATTTTATCACATAAATTTGTCTTGTTAATACTTATTATTTTGATGAGTCTTTAATTGCATTAATCAACAACTTAAACAATTCATTGCTTTCTTCTCTCTCAGCTTTGACAATCTCACGTTCTTCAATTAGAATTTTTTCTTCCCATTTTCTTTGTTTATCGAACTCTTGTTGTAATATATTATTTTGCCCTTCAATGAAATCTAAATTCATTTTACTTTGTGCGGTTTGCCATTTTTCAGTAAATGCATCTAAGACCTTTGCCAAACCTGATGCCTTTTCAATACCTTTAAGAAATAAAACAAAATAATACTAATAAATCCAAACAAATTAAAATAAACCTATTTATATAGAGACAGAGTTAAGCATTTCGGTTTAATAGTTATATAGATTGTCAACAATTCATTAATTAATTATTTAACATTAAGTTCAGCACCAATGAACCAGTGATTTTTTTAATAAAATATAATAATATAATATAATAAAATATTATAGTATTGTCTACATCATTTTTACATAATAAATAATAATTTTAAAGACTTTTTAAGAAACAGCATTTTTACCACTTTTTGGTTTATGTGTATTTTATTCTCTGCTTATAAACTATGTTTACTTACTTTTCCTTTGTGTTTTCGAAGGTTGAACTGGACTTATTGTTTCAGTACATACTTCAGGGCCTTCTACAGTTAAACTAGTTCCAGCAATGTCAATATTGTAATCAATATTGTTACTAAAAATGACTTCCATATCATTTATTTGTAAACCCTCTTGGACTTCATTATCTAATATAATAAATCATTAAAAATAATAGTAAAGTAATTGTAATGGTAATTATTTCACACTATTATTATTTAATATAATTATAATTAAATAAATTATAAAAATTAAATATTTACCCGATTCAATGGAATCAACTCCATACTCCAATGGTTTAACAGATGGACGTGTCTTCAAAAGTTCATCCAATTCTTCATCCCATTCACCTCCGTCCTTGCGATCATTACCACTCTTTCTATTGCAATATTCCTTATCTTTGTATAAATGTTTTAAAGCCTTCCATTTTGCTCTAATTTGTTCAACAGTTTTGTTGTGTCCTAAAGCCTTCATTTCTATTTGAACAGCTCCCAAAATCTACATGAAAAAAATATATTTACAAACATACTGAAGTTGAGACTTAAAGATAACAAATAATTATTACTTCTCCATTTCTGTATCTTTTTCCGTCTAAAGCAGACATTATATTTCTTTCTTTGAAGATTGCTAATAAATCTTTCACTTCTTTATCTGACCAAGAAATTCTCTTTCGTTTTGTCGGTGTCGGAGATGCCATTTTTTTGCACTGTTAATAATCAACTCGATAGTTAATAGGTACTTACTAAAAAACGAATTTTTTTTACTTTAGTTAACTAAATTAACTATTAAGTTGTTAACTTCCGTTTCCGTACCGTATAAAATATTTTAAACAAAATCTGATAACACAAGTGATAACACAGTTAATACAAAACATATCCCGCGTTTATATGTACATTTGATAAACCGATTTAAGCATATAAAACGGTTTTAAATTCTTAAACTACATAGCGCGAGCGTTTTAACTTTTAAAACGGTTTACAGTTTTTAAACCGTTTTAAAGTGTTTACATGACATTAATGCGTTTTAATTTCAAAACGGTTTAGTCTTAAACCGTTTTAACGCCATCATATAAACGTAGTAAATGTGTCATATACGTGAATATTCTTGTTCAAACTTTTAACACACACGCGCGCATGTACGTGTGTAAAAGACGATATTATAATATGTGTATGGCGTGTACCTATGTAATCACATTCACATGCAATGTTAATTTGTATTTTTTTTTAAGTGTGTGTAATAAATTAGTGAACAGTGTTTATTCAAAAAATCGGGCCACCGCAGTCTACACATGATATTGGCACATAAGGTATGGGCTTAATTATTATTTTTGATTATAAGCGATTATAAGGCTATTTTACAATTTATTGTACATTCACATGGGAAGGATATGTGCAGTATTAAAGAAAATAGGTTTTCATAGATTTTATTAAACGTAAATATTTGGCATATATTCATCGTTTTAGCGGGTTATTTTGTGTTTAAACATAAGACTATAAAACTTTTATTTCTTACCTAAACTTTATGAAGTTGTACTATGAAACATCATAGACTTGGGAAAAATATTTAAGTTTTTAGAGCGTTATGTTCAAAAAATAGTTGCGCTATTTCATACTGTTGCGTTGCGTTATTTCACCCTATTTTTCGATCTTATGGCTGATGGAAATTTTCTAACAGTACAATATGACTGAGGATACCATTCTGAACATTTAAAAAAAAAATCAAGTCGATATGTGCAATATTAAAGAAAATATGTTTTCATAGATTTTTGTTGAACTCCAGGCTGCTTACGTATAGCTGTGAATACGTTGTTTTTTAACTCTGCGCACCAAATGTAGTATAAAAAACTGTATTTCTCAACTAAACTATATAAATCTATATTTTTCTGATAGATTATATCACGCTGAATCTTTATATCTACTAAATTTACCTTAACTTCAAATATTTTCGCTGAAATCACATTTTGAACGTAAATATTTGGCATGTTTTCATTGTTTTAGAGGGTTATTTTTTGTTTGAACATAAGACTATAAAACATTTATTTCTTACCTAAACTTTATGAAGTTGTATTTTTCTGATAGACCAGGTCATGGCGGTTAAGAAAATATATCTTTTGTCATTGTAAAATAGATATTTTTTTCCTAAATTACTTCGAAAAAATGTATATTCTGATGATCCAAAATATCGTATTTACAGTGGTTTCTTTTTTGAACATAAGTCTATTTACCCTTTAATTTTTACCCAAACTTTATGAAATTATATTTTTCTGATAGACCAATTTTTGACGAAAAAATAAATGTAAAATTCGTCATTGTACTATATTTATTTTATTTTTTTAATTACTACGAACCATAATAATTTGTGACGATCCAAATTAACGTCATTTTCACCCCATAATTTCAGTCTTAGGGTTGATAAAAATTTTACAACGGTAAAATATGAGTAAGAATACCATTCCGAACATTTAAAAAAAAAAGCGGGTAAGTCGTGGATGTCGCTCTGCTGTATAGTAGGTAAATATTCAATTTAATATTTGAAATTTATTACGTAGCGACTTATTATTATTATAAATAATATTATTTGTGATCAATTCCCACTACGTATAATGTAGAATAACTTAGATTTACGTATATAAGTTATTAGTTCAATCTTTTCTAATTTGTTTAATTATAACATTTTCTACCTTTGAAGTATTCCTATATATTTAAATTATTTTATTAATAAAACAATATTAAGTAATATTCCAGCTTGCAATATCCAATTTTTTTTTTTATCAAAATTTAAAAAAATCAAATATATAATTTAGGTGGGCCTCAGTACACAATAAAGGAGGGGGCCTCGTCGGCATTTGCCTACTAAACGACCCTTAAATCCGCCACTGGTCTTAAATACTAAATATTTTTAACATTTTTTTTCTTATTATAGTATTGCTAGGATACGTTCCTATATTATGTGATTTAATTTACGTTGGTTACGATTGGTTATTTAATTTCGCTGGTACTATTATTTTTTCTTAAAAAAAATATTAAGAAGTTTACGGACGGCGACTACATTTTATAGAACTAATAATATTCTATGTGAATCAGCTGCAATATTCTGTATATTAATGTTGATGTGATATTTTTTAGGTTTGTTTATTTGGAAGATTGTTGTCACTCCATAGAATCTAAAGCCATAACAAAATGGATTGAGGAAAATGATTTTGAAATACATTTGAAACTGTGTCCGTTATGTAAGACACCAATTTTAAAAACACAACGTTTCATGAATCAAGTAAAAATCATAATGGAAGATATATCGAAAATTAAAGAACAAAAGTATGGAAAACCATTTGATCTTCACAGACAAACCATTAAAACGATGAAATCATTAATTATTACAAATGTTCAGTTTCCGGAACTCTTTATTTGTGATAGAGATGCAAGATATAAAAATATCAAAATGCTTTGGGATAAATGGTGTAACCCATTATTGGGAAAATGGCATTCTCCAAATAGTAAACGTTCAATATATTATTTGCAAAAATGTGATATTGATATAACTAATTTTGTGATTGATTTGTATAAAAATATCGCAAGGTTTAAAAATAAAATAAATTCAATTGGTCGTGGCCCGAAAAGTGAAACAATTATTAATCACTTTATTTGGTTACTTTCCGTAGTTTTAAATCATGCTAAACACTTGTCTAACCAACAACAAATTGATGTTAGCATGGAGATGGCGCGAGGTGCAAGGATTGTAAGCTTATTTGAAATCATGTCCAATTCAAAAGTTCAATTGGAAATAGCTATGAATGCTAACACAAACGACGTAAAAATAATAATAGAAAAAATGGAGTCATTGTTAATGTCATCGAAAGTGTACACTATAAGTCTGGATGAAGAAATTCAAAATTTGACATTAATTATTCAACAAAAAATTCATGAACTTCCAGACTTCTTAAGCAATGAAGAAAGAAAAATGGTTCATGAAGCTATGGCATCCAGTTTTGAAACAGGTGTCAGAGCTCAGGGCCATTGGTGCAAATGTGTGAATGGTCACATTTATTGTATAACTGAATGTGGAAGACCTATGGAGCTGTCAACATGTCCAGAATGTAAAGAAAAAATTGGTGGACAAGACCACAGACATGTTGACGGCATCCAAATAGTTACAGATATGGATAATTTATTACAATAAACAAAAAAGCTTGATTGGCTGTCGACCTATAAATTTAATTTGTGCTGTGGAACTTCCTGCTCCAGCCAAGTGGAAACAATGGTGTTCAAATTTCTATCTGATAAAGTGATAATCATCCGTTATTATTTTAATAAATCGATTTAAAGTTAACTCATGTCTCATTCTCAGTTGTCACTAGTCAGTGAATTGGTCTTTACTCTTTAATTAATATTGTCTTTAATGTTAATATTGTCTACGGAATTACAACGTTAGACTTAGACGTTATTGTAGAACTTTCAAAAGGTCAGAACCCTGAGAACATAATGTCAAACTTGATTAACGCTTTGATTGTAAGTATTACCTACCCGTGTTATATTATTTTAATAACGTACTAAACCAACGGTTGATATTAGCCGATATTAGCCAATAATAGCCATTGTATTAAAAAATATCGTATTACTAATAGTTATTAATTACCTATTATAGTATAATTAATATATACGAATGCGCTAACACTACTCTGTAATGCCGTGCGGCGCAGGGGACTTCGTGTTTAGCTGTGCAATATCGTTTTTATTTTTTTGATATCACTTATACGAAAAAATTTCTTATTGTTTTAATTCTAACTTCACAGAAGTTTATTCTTAATATTATTTTTCCGATAACTTCTTAAATAATCATAGTATTTCCAATCCTGGTGCACCATCAGTTTAATCGTAATAAACCGTGATTAAAAAAAAATGCATAAAAGGAGTGTTAAAACAGTGCCGTGCGTACATGTAACGCACATGCAAAATGGAAAATTCCTTACCTTCATTGGGTTATAATTGGCGTTAATCATTATAATAAATAAATAAATAACTTTAAAAGTAAGTCATAGCGACAAATTCTGATTGTACCATCATTGGTTGAATAAGTTTTGTTAACGTAACTTGGTTAGGAAATACGATACGCATGCTCTTAAATATATGCAGGTTAGGTTAGGCTATCTGCGGTCAATGACTTGTTCCCATGGGAAGGTTGGCTTATAACTGGCTTCTCTTTGGGATTCAATGTCACTGGCCTATTTGGTACGCACCAGCCTATTTCCCATGTCCGTAGAACTCTGAGGAAATAATGTCAAAAATGATTGTACCATCATTGGTTGAATAAGTTTTGTTAAAAAAAATTAAAAATAGTGAGGGGGAATTAAACTTCATTTGTTAACCCCTAATTTGACTACATAACTAAGAGTTAATGTTATACCTTTGTTTTTTATTTTCAGAATGTGTTTAAAAAGTGCCTACCAAATGGCCGACAGGCCAAAAACAATTTTAATGATGTCATAAAATATGGTTATTTACAAAAAAAAAACTGTAACAAAAAAAAATTTTTTGTTCTACGCAGAGATTGTATAGAATATTATAAAACCGAAAAAAATTGGAGGAACAATGCATCACCTAAAAGGTATGTTATAACTTTCAACCTATATGAATTAAATTATTTATAGCGGGCTTCACACATTAAATTTTGACCGCACTATCACGTGGGATAGAATTTCCATCTAAACTGATTGGAATGTGTTAAGTCTTCAAGACTAGTGGAATTGCAAACATTCTACGTACCACGCATTTATGCGTTCAAATCGACAGGATACACTTTTGAGCAAATGTTTAAACAAGAAAGCACGTGGGAAAGAATTTCACTATTGAAGATTGTGCACGGTTAAGCCTTTGCTCAAATCTGTACGTTCCTGGAGTGGTGGAAAGATTCTACGTATAAAGCCCGCTTAATATTATATAAGACGAAACTCTCCTTATAACGAAAAATACCTATATCACATATATTTCACTCCCCCTAAACGGAAACTCCTTTAACGGAAAAAATCAGTTGGTACCGTGCAATTCCGTTATAAGGAGTTTTTACTGTATGAGCTGAAATATTGTTAATGTTCTTGTTGCACGTTTTACTATAGAATGGTATTAAAGTCTTGCCTCAGTATTGGAAAGCATGAAGATGAACATACTAAAAAGTTGTCAATATGTTTGAACACCAAGGAAAAATCCTTGTATATACAATTTGATAGCGTCACAGAACTGAACGAGTGGTTGCGCCTCATGTTGGCTTTACAACAGGATACTGACTTTGGTCATGATGCTTCTAGTAATTAGTTGTATACATTTTTATTATTTTTTAGTTGTTAAAATGAAATTTTTTGCAGATTTTATTTGTTATATCTCTATATTACCTAAAGAATTAGGAATAGCTGAAACTTTAAATGACAAGACGGGACTCTATCTTAGTGATGGGAAAGTGAGATTATTGAACTATCCAATAAAATCAATAGAACAAAAATCAGTGGATATAAAGGTATTTTATACATCTGAGGTCGGTTAAATAGACCTGAATTTATCACGGCACATAAGTCCAAACAAGGCATATATTATCTTACCAACCATATAATTATATTTCTTTGTTTTATTACAGTTGACAAGTGTTCGTGCGTGCGGTATTGAAGATATGTTTTTTTATATTGTATTAGATAATGATTCTAATTTTGGTTCTGGAAAAATTTGGATGAAAACATTAACTTTGGACGCATTGATCACATTGTATGATACAATACATGAATTTTTGTTAAAATACAAACCTCCAAGTAATAAATTTTTTTTATAAATTATGATTATAAATAAATAACTTCTATTTTTAAATATTACTTAGGGAGAAGTGTTGAAAATTACAATAAACTTGCTATGGAAAGTGGATATTCTATGGTACCTATTCCTGTCGCACTGAAGAATGTATCTGATACATATGTTAACATGGCGCCATCGGCCCTTAATATTATAATTAATCGGCTAATTGAATCAGCAATGGCTAAATTACGTGTGAATACTATCAGGTAAAAAAAAAACAAGGTGAACATGCGGTTTAACGCGTCGGCTTTGGTACAGCCGGTCCGAGTTCGATCCTCAACCATCGGGCGGCATAAGCCTTAACCCCAATTAAAATTAAAAAAATAAAACTTAGTCTAGTATTCACAAATCACAATAGCTTTGAGAGCTACATAATTGTTGTCTCATATTTGAGTTATTTTATTTAACAGGAAAAATGAAATTACTTTGTGTATCTCTTTATAAATATTTTTATTCTTTGATTAATTAGAATTGAACAATAGCAATTATCAAAAATGTTAATATTATTTCTAAGTATGTGTCAGTAACGAATGAAAGAAATGAAATTAATACATCTTTTATTATTTATACTATTTTTTCAGAAGTTGTTGTATGATCGAACAATACTTTTTGATGGCAGTTGCACGAGCTACAATGTTAACAGGAAAAGAGGAAAATTCTTTCGAAACTGTTTGTACTGAACACAAAGTTATTTGCTTGGATAAAGGTACAATTTTATTTATCTACTTTGACTATAGTTTATGTCTAAAAATATTTAAGATTCTGAGTGTTTTTTATTATTTTTTCAACTTAAGGTATACCATCAGTAAGTTCAAATCAAAAACTGCTTCAATTAGCATACAGATTAAGAAATATCAATCTTTTATGTCTACAAAAGAAGTCCTTCGAGTTAGACTATAAAGTGTCACTTAACGTTAGTCTAGAAGATATAAATTATGCTTTTGATATAGAAATAGACACATTTAGAAAGTATAACCCTACCCATTAACATGTATTACAATTAAACATTTTTGCTCAAATTCTTAATTATAACTATCAATTTAAGTTTTTTAAGGTAGATACGTGATGTTTACAAACAAATATTTAGTTACGTGTTATTGCATGCGTAGTTACGAGTTATTGCGTTTTTAGAATTCTTGATGGAATCAAAATAAAAGTATGAAATACCACCTAACTAAATGAACAAACTGTAATAACTTTAAAATCAATTACCAATAAGAAGTATTCAAAATAAATTAAAACTTGTAAAACTGTTAGGTATACTGTACCAAATTAATTTATAAAATGTAATTACATAGCTAAATAATTGCCACATTAAATTATAATATTATAGAATTTTAAAGTAGTTTAATTATTAAAACATATTAAACAGTATTAGTTAACATAAAATAAATTGTTTATCAGTCTTGATTTCATTCTAAATGATATTGAGAACTTAAAATACTACTAATAAAATGTAAAATTATAATAACATAAACAGTATAATGTGTAACATAAAATAAATTGTGTATCAGACTTGATATAATTCTTAATAATTATTAACAACTTAAAATTCTACTAATGAAATGTAAAATTATAAAAACATAAACAGTACAATGTGTAACATAAAATAAATTGTTTATCAGTCTTGGGGGTAAGGGTGGCGGCATCGAAAAAGGTCCACCTTGACGTGGTGATGCCGCTTTGCGACTAAGAGACCTATATAAAAAAAGGCATAGGCCTAACCACCGGAGGGATAAGGAAGGGATTACTAAAAAATTATTACCCATAGAGTAATCTCTATATGTTAAAAGTTATTTAATTGAAAAACGCGTGTGAAATTAAAAAAAAAAAATAAAACTTAAATAACTTAAATAACTAGTATTCACAAATCACAATAGCTTTGAGAGCTACATAATTATTGTCTAATATTTTATTCACTTATACTTATATTTTATAATTGTTTCCCTTGGGAATTATATAATACAGAATTTTGGAAAAGAAGTAATAGGACTGCAATGTAGTTTTAATACTTTTAATATAATTTGATATTTAAAAAAAAGGTGCTACATTAATAGGTGCATAATGGTGCACAGGTATATAATCATGTTGATGTTAAGAGATTGAGTAGATGATGTAGGAGTAGGACTGAGGTCAACCTCCAGTATGTGAGATCCACCAGGCATGGCGACGGTGAGCACAGAACCGTTGGTGACGGTTTGGAATGACGGTGCTTCGACGGAGACTTCGCACCGGTATTGTCCGCTACTTTCCAGTTCCAGAGCCCTTAGAACAACGCTTTCTGCAGTAGACTGTTTCTGATCAACGTACACTCCCGTTATGTTGAACATCTGTACTTCTGGTGATTCCCCGGGCAGGAATCTATAAAACTCGTTCTCGTCCTTGTACCATTTAACCGAGTATAATTGTTCACCCTGTAGATCGTACTCACACTGCAGTCTGGTACTGTTACCTACGATACTATGTTTTTCAATTTTGAACAACAAGAGTCTAAGGCAAAATGCGTTATGGACGATCAGGAAAAGTGTCAACAGCTGCAGTCGACATTGAGACATGATTATGGTGGCCGTTCCAGATACGTGGTGATGAATCACTGATGATGAAAGTATGAAACCACTTTAGTCATAACCATAAGACAGAAATGAATCGTTATTTCTGATTAATTCGTAAATTTACCGTTGTTATCATTTTAAAAGCCCGCCACTTGAGTATTGATAACCAGCAATAGCAATACCAGCTGGTATATTCTATACTCTTGTGTCCTAACCAGAAGGCAAGCTCACTTTTCTTATGGGGGATAGATTTGTCAAACCTGCTGAGATATCAGTATAGACTATGTAGAGATAATAACATACGACAGTAAAATACACAGACTTCTATAATACTCTTATTACTATTAGTACTCTAATATTCTATTATAGAAGTCTGTGGTAAAATACGAGGATTTCAACATTTTTTTTTTTAAATACTTGATTTTTTTATGGGTATTTTTATAATTACCATTTACTTACAAAATCGGAAAAACCTATAATAAAAACTTGAGACAGATGATGATGGTACAGTACACATCTAGACATTTTGATATTATTATAAAACATGAAAATACATAAAAAAAAAAAAACAGACAAATTTATATTAGGCGTTCACTAACGTACTTCTCCAATAACAATATAAAAAAATATATATGAAATTAGTTTATCACAGATATATTTTTTTATATTGTAGTTGGAAAAACCTTCGATTGGTACTATAACTAAAAATATTCCTCTAAAGTCTTGTCATGACATAAAAACTAGTGGTGTGTATTTCACGAATGAATCAGTTCACCGAATTGATGTGACTTTGATGCACAGATATAGATAATAAACTAGATTGCTAACTAGTATATATTGACAAGCTAGCCGGGAGACGCCGATTTTCCGCCATGTTGCTTGTGGGCTATGCTATTTTATCAACTCTTATCGTTGTGATAATACCACAGATAAAAATATAAAATAAATATTATTACCAAGGTGTATTTATATATAAATACACCTTGATTATTACTCTATGATTATGAAATCAAATTATTCATAATTCATGATCTCTGATTTGTTACAAATTTTAAATTTACATTAAATATTCATTCTTCATTATTATATTTTATTTACTCATAAAAAAAATTGCTAAAGTTTATCAAAAAAAACAAAAACTTGAAAAGAACTTATATTACTACAACAACAAAAAATAATATATAGGTAATATTTATCTATTTCAGATGTAAAAAAAAATGTATGACTATAAGTTATTAAATAAAATTGATTTATGTAACTTTTGTCTTTTGTTGACTGAAGCTTTCAGAATAGATGAATTTAAAATTTTGCTGTAAGAGTGTATAAGAATATTTAAATACGTATGGCTTACTAGGTTAATAATATTTATGTTAGTGCTGATTTTCAGTCATACAATTATTATCAATTTCAACATTAGGTTTACTGAATTGACAATAAGAATGTTCAAGTTGAATTGCGTCTACATTAAATTTTTCTTGGCCAATAAATAAAGTAGGAACTGCAGTTTCTTTAAGCCGTTTAATATCTGGCCGTTCTACAAAATCATATTCAGTAAAATGGATATTACATATCCTGTGATATGTTGGGATAAAATTATGCCTTTTTATTGCAGTTATCCACTTTTCTTTAAGAATGTTATTTCTAGGAAATCTATACAAAAATGATTTTATTAAATAATTTTTAAGTTGTAAAATTAAATGTTTAGATGTCCAGGTTAAAAACTACTGATACATACTTAAAAAAAACTACTTTATCCCGACCAGAACGATTAGCACATCCAAGCACACAGCAAGTTTGTGGCATTTTAAATTAAAATTAATTTTTATTCAATTAAAAAATTAAACAAAATGATATTAAGTAACTTCTAGTTTTTTTCCAAGCAAGTCATAACACTTAGTTGGAAATCGGTAGATTTCAATTGCATATCTTGTTCATTTGTTTATTGTTATTAAGATTTAAGGGTGATGGATATAATTTATTTTTAGATCATATTTAGCATTTACACCATAATTGTTTTTTTTTGTTGTATACAAGTTACTTTCAAATATTGTTTATTATTAATTAATAACTATAAATAATCTTAATTTATAATTATAAAAACCTTATTTCTTATATAAGCATATTGAAATTTCATTTTAATTATTGATATTATACATAATGCATAATATTATATAATTTATTTTGCACTATTGGTATTATGTATGATTATATTTGAAATAGCCGCCAAATGATAAATATATTTGGTATCACATTAATCATATTATGATAACACTACAGAGCCCACAACCAACATGTCGTTTTTTGGCGTCCGCTGATATCACTAGTTAGCAATCTAGTTTATTATCTATATCTGTGCTTTGATGTGACTTAGGTGAATCCAGTGTTGCCAGGTTTGGGAAAGTGATAATCGTATAGCGTCTTCAAAATTATCGTATTCCACAAGAAATTGGACGGTTTTTATGAGAAGGGGCACAAGTCATTTTTCTATATATTTTATAAAGAGCCAATTTAATATTTTTAATTTTAATTATAGTATAATAATTCTAGGATTTAGATTGTCAGTGACCTGGATTTCCTGCTGTGGAAGACCATTAAAATCTAGTTTCCTTTTTACAGAGTATTCCAGATTAGTTTTTGAAGCTTTAAATTAGACTATTATTCTGAATTAGTTATTGGTATAACAAAACTAATATAGATAGATAATAATATAAAGATAGGTACTCACTAATTGTAACACGAGACAATAAATTTAGTGTTCTTTTCGTAGTATGACAAAAGATATATTTTCTTAACCGCCATGACCTGGTCTACCAGAAAAATACAACTTCATAAAGTTTAGGTATGAAATAAATGTTTTATAGTCTTATGTTCAAACAAAAAATAACCCTCTAAAACGATGAAAATATGTCAAATATTTACGTTCAAAATGTGATTTCTGCGAAAATATTTGAAGTTAAGGTAAGTTCAGTAGATATAAAGATTCAGCGTGATATAATCTATCAGAAAAATATAAATTTTTATAATTCCATTTACTGATAACACGAAAAATTAGTTCACTAATCAAGAAATGTTGCTCCTTGAATGGTTCAAATACTTCTAATATTTCTGGAAAACTATATGAATTAAAGCTAAGTTTTCTATATATAACGATTCAGCGTGATTTTATCTATCAGAAAAATATAAATTCATAGAGTTTGGTTGGGAAATATAGTTTTTCTACTACATTTGGTCCGCGGAGTTGAGAAATAACGTAAATGCAGCTAGGTAGGTATACATAATAACAGACTGCATGATTTTAATCGACTTTTACCTGGCCGGGATGCAATGTAGAGGCCTAGTTTGTTCACAAAAAGTTTGTATTTGAGTTATTTTACAAAAAGTATCACGGGGGTCGTAGGATCCCTGGCCCCTTGTGCCCCCCACAAAAATTTTGAAAATTATTTAGCTTTTATTGAACGTATCTGAAACTCAGAGGTTTGATTTATCAGAGTTTGGCTATCAAAATCGGCATCTTGTGTCGAGACCATAGGAGTCGTTTTTACCCCTGTTTTGGGCGCCGAAAGTTGGGATTTTCCGGTTTTTGGATTTGGTTTGTGCGGGATACTTTATGTATACAAAACATACCTTAACTTCAAATATTTTTCAAGAAATCACATTTTGAACGTAAATATTTGGTAAATTTTCATCATTTTAGCGGGTTATTTTTATTTTGAACATAAGCATATATTTAACTTTTATTTCTGACCTAAACCTTATAGAAATGTATTTTTCTGATAGACCAGAATATGTTGAATAATTATATGTAACTTTTGTCACAGTATTATGATTATTTTATTTTTAATGATTTTTAACATAAATATATTGTGACTATCAAAAATATCGTAATTTTAGTTGGTTATGTTTTGAACATAAGTCTTTTTACCCATTAATTTTTACCCAAACTTTATGAAATTGTATTTTTCTGATAGACCAGGCTGTGTAGAACAGTTACATATATTATTTGTCATAGTTGTTAGATTATTTTTTTTTTTTTTAATTACTACGAATAAATATATTTTGTGACAATCCAAAATATCGTAATTTTCACCCCATTATTTTGGTCTTAGGGTTGATAAAAATTGTCCAACTGTGAAATATGACTAAAAATACCGTTCTGAACAATTAAAAAAAAAAATCAAGTCGATATGCGTGCAATATTAATAAGAATTGGTTTTTCATAGATTTGTATTAAAGTCCATGCTGCTTACGTATAGCTGCGAATACGTTATTTCTCAACTCTGCGGACCAAATGTAGTAGAAAAACTATATTTTCTCACCAAACTCTATAACGTAGTTATAGTAGTAGCCTGGACTTCAACAAATATCTATGAAAACCTATTTTCTTTAATATTGCACATATCGACTTGATTTTTTTTTTTTAAATGTTCGGAATGGTATTGTTATTCATATTTTATGGTTGGAAAATTTTTATCAACCCTAAGACCGAAATTATGGGGTGAAAATGACGTTATTTTGGATCGGCACAAAATATTATGGTTCGTTGTAATTAAAAAAAAGGGCGGGTAAGTGTATGTCGATTCTGCTGTACATTAGGTTATAAGTAGGTCACTGTATAATGGATGGTATTAAATTTGAATCCAATGATATATCATTGTATAAGAAAAACGATTCTGATCGGAGACGAGTTTTCAGTCTTGGATATTTCGTTTGGTAATTTTTTAAAAATAACAAAAATCGAAAATTATTTAGTAGTATAACGCGTTATTAGTAGTATACACGTGTATTTTTGATTTCAAATTAAAATTAAAACTTTAAACACACGTAAATTTTTTTAAATTGAATAATCCTCAATGTGAAAAATATTCATGATGTTTACGAATTTTTGTCAATATTTGAACTTCAAATGCTAATAAAAAAAAATTGTGCCAATGTATTTTTATAATTTTTGAATGAGAGTTAGAACAAATTATGTGGACCCTTCAATTAAATTTTCAAGTAATTTGTCCCAGCTAAATTTTTTTTATCAACATTTATAAAAAAAAAATAAAAAAAAATTGATTATTTCAAATGCCTATAAATACCTCAAAAAAAGTCAAAATATTTTGAAAATCAAATCACGTAAAGAAAATGGCAATCTAAATAACTGGTAAAATTTTCAAGTATTTACGACTTATACTATTTGAATAACAACAAATATCAAAAATCGTTTGAGGCTAAACCGTTATTTAACGCGGTTTTGTAAAAATTTAAATTTCAAACACTCATAAAAATTTTTTGTCTGAACCCGGTAGAGTTTTTTTTACAGATATTTGAAGAAAAATGTATGGAGAACCTTGTACCAAATTTTCAAAACTTAGTTATAAATAGAAAAATTTTTATCTATTTCTAACTCAAAATAATTTGCTAATTTTCGAGTTTTTTCCGTATTTTGTCAATTTTTGAACTTTAAATGCTTATAAAAAAAAATTGTGACTAACGATTTCGGATTTTTTTTTATCACTTTAAGAACAACTTATAAGAAACCTTGTATTAAATTTTCCTTAATTTTTCATTTGTTTTTCACGGCGCTATTGAAAACTACTTGGAAATTTTAACTTTTGACCCCCCAAAGTACCAACTAGATTCACTTTCCTATCAGAAAAGGTACTATTTAAGAAAATCCAAGCACTTTTACTGTCCTAAAACGTGATGACAGACACAAAAATAAGAAAAAAAATAGCAAATCTACGAAAATATAGTAATACCCCATGAATTAGTTTTCAGTATAAGCATGTAAAAAGTTTCCAACTCGAGAAAACTCTTCGATATATTTTTTTTCAGATAGATCAGACCACAAAGAATAATATCATGTATAACATGATATACATTAAGACATTTGGACCTATAAAAAAAATTGATAAACGAAAAAAAATAGCAAATCTACGAAAATATAGTAATACCCCATGAATTAGTTTTCAGTATAAGCATGTAAAAAGTTTCCAACTCGAGAAAACTCTTCGATATATTTTTTTTTCAGATAGATCAGACCACAAAGAATAAGATCATGTATAACATGATATACATTAAGACATTTGGACCTATAAAAAAAATTGATAAACGAAAAAAAATAGCAAATCTACGAAAATATAGTAATACCCCATGAATTAGTTTTCAGTATAAGCATGTAAAAAGTTTCCAACTCGAGAAAATTTTTCGATATATTTTTTTTCAGATAGATCGGACCACAAAGAATAAGATCATGTATAACATGATATACATTGAGACATTTGGACCTATAAAAAAAATTGATAAACGAAAAAAAATAGCAAATCTACGAAAATATAGTAATACCCCATGAATTAGTTTTCAGTATAAGCATGTAAAAAGTTTCCAACTCGAGAAAACTCTTCGATATATTTTTTTTCAGATAGATCAGACCACAAAGAATAATATCATGTATAACATTATATACATTAAGACATTTGGACCTATAAAAAAAATTGATAAACGAAAAAAAATAGCAAATCTACGAAAATATAGTAATACCCCATGAATTAGTTTTCAGTATAAGCATGTAAAAAGTTTCCAACTCGAGAAAACTCTTCGATATATTTATTTTCAGATAGATCAGACCACAAAGAATAAGATCATGTATAACATGATATACATTAAGACATTTGGACCTATAAAAAAAATAGCAAATCTACGAAAATATAGTAATACCCCATGAATTAGTTTTCATTATAAGCATGTAAAAAGTTTCCAACTCGAGAAAACTCTTCGATATATTTTTTTTCAGATAGATCAGACCACAAGGAATAAGATCATGTATAACATGATATACATTAAGACATTGGACCATAAAAAAAAATTGATGAAACGAAAAAAAAAAAAAATATGAAATCTACGAAAATATGGTAATACCCATGAATTGGTTTTCAGTGCAACATGTAAAGTTTCCAACTCGAGAAAACTCTTCGATATATTTTTTTTCAGATAGATCAGACCACAAAGAATAATATCATGTATAACATGATATACATTAAGACATTTGGACCTATAAAAAAAATTGATAAACGAAAAAAAATAGCAAATCTACGAAAATATAGTAATAACCCATGAATTAGTTTTCAGTATAAGCATGTAAAAAGTTTCCAACTCGAGAAAACTCTTCGATATATTTTTTTTTTTCTGATAGATCAGACCACAAAGAATAATATCATGTATAACATGATATACATTAAGACATTTGGACCTATAAAAAAAATTGATAAACGAAAAAAAATAGCAAATCTACGAAAATATAGTAATACCCCATGAATTAGTTTTCAGTATAAGCATGTAAAAAGTTTCCAACTCGAGAAAATTTTTCGATTTATTTTTTTTCAGATAGATCGGACCACAAAGAATAAGATCATGTATAACATGATATACATTGAGACATTTGGACCTATAAAAAAAATTGATAAACGAAAAAAAATAGCAAATCTACGAAAATATAGTAATACCCCATGAATTAGTTTTCATTATAAGCATGCAAAAAGTTTCCAACTCGAGAAAACTCTTCGATATATTTTTTTTCAGATAGATCAGACCACAAAGAATAATATCATGTATAACATGATATACATTAAGACATTTGGACCTATAAAAAAAATTGATAAACGAAAAAAAATAGCAAATCTACGAAAATATAGTAATACTTTTATCTCTGACCTAAACCTTATAGAAATGTATTTTTCTGATAGACCAGAATATGTTGAATAATTATATGTAACTTTTATCACAGTGTTATGATTCTTTTATTTTTAATGATTTTTAACATAAATATATTGTGACTATCAAAAATATCGTAATTTTAGTTGGTTATGTTTTGAACATAAGTCTTTTTACCCAAACTTTATGAAATTGTATTTTTCTGATAGACCAGGCTGTGTAGAACAGTTACATATATTATTTGTCATTGTTGTTAGATTATTTTTTTTTAATTACTACGAATAAATATATTTTGTGACAATCCAAAATATCGTAATTTTGTTTGTATAAAACAAATGTTGTAACTATAACAAAATTACAACATAAATTTATTGGTATGTTTTGTATACATAAAGATTCAGTGTGATATTATCTATCAGAAAAATATAAATTTATAGATTTTGGTGAGGAAATATAGTTTTTCTACTACATTTGGTCCGCGGAGTTGAGAAATAACGTATTCGTCGAGTTATGTCTAGATGATAAACATTCAGAAATATAACATACTTCTTTTTCATATGCATTGTGATTTAGAAAGAACACATCTTTGGTTATACCACGAAAGTGTTCTCTATTGTAAACAGAAATATGGTTTCTCAAGTCACTGTATATTTATGGAGTTATTATAGAATGGGGTGAAAATTACGATATTTTGGATTGTCACAAATTATATTTATTCGTAGTAATTAAAAAAAAAAAAATAATCTAACAACTATTATGACAAATAATATTTGTAACTGTTCTACACAGCCTGATCTATCAGAAAAATACAATTTCATAAAGTTTGGGTATAAATTAATGGGTAAAAAGACTTATGTTCAAAACATAACCAACTAAAATTACGATATTTTTGATAGTCACAATATATTTATGTTAAAAATCATTAAAAATAAAATAATCATAATACTGTGACAAAAGTTACCTATAATTATTCAACATATTCTGGTCTATCAGAAAAATACATTTCTATAAGGTTTAGGTCAGAGATAAAAGTATTACTATATTTTCGTAGATTTGCTATTTTTTTTCGTTTATCAATTTTTTTTATAGGTCCAAATGTCTTAATGTATATCATGTTATACATGATATTATTCTTTGTGGTCTGATCTATCTGAAAAAAAATATATCGAAGAGTTTTCTCGAGTTGGAAAGTTTTTACATGCTTATACTGAAAACTAATTCATGGGGTATTACTATATTTTCGTAGATTTGCTATTTTTTTTCGTTTATCAATTTTTTTTATAGGTCCAAATGTCTCAATGTATATCATGTTATACATGATCTTATTCTTTGTGGTCCGATCTATCTGAAAAAAATATATCGAAGAGTTTTCTCGAGTTGGAAACTTTTTACATGCTTATACTGAAAACTAATTCATGGGTTATTACTATATTTTCGTAGATTTGCTAT
>JANEHU010000939.1:0-111682 GCA_027563435.1 Nasonovia ribisnigri | reverse complement strand
AAAAGTTAACCTACCTGCTGTACAAGTTAAATAAGATAAATAAAAATTAATTGAAGTCATTATATTTTATTACTATTTCTACATAACTTCAAAAATAGTTAAATTATCCATACCTAAGTGTTTTACTAAATTTTTAAGTATATTTTGATTTTTGAGTGATTTAATCACGCGTATTACGTATTTCCTTTTTCGTCTTGTTTTTTGATTCAACAGTTAGGGATACATATTTTTTGGTAAAAGTAAAAATTATCCATATACCTACGCCATTTAAATATTTCTAATAGTTTTGCCAGATAAAAACGTACATTTAAGAAATTACTTATTTCTTATGTAACACATTTTCATAAATTAATTAACTCTGTATTTAAAATGAAAAAAAAAAGCTTATATTGACGATATTATGTACATTGTACAGCGGTCCAAAACCACATTAAAATTATTAATACATTACGTTTTAATATAACAGTACATAATAGATGGTGGAGCTTAAATTCATTAAGGGGGGGTATGAATGTATTGTCAAAAGGTACTTAATCACTAATCAATATTACACTCAATATTATACTATTAAGTAGGTTGATAATCAAATGACAATTAAAATAAAGTGATTTTTCGAACATGGATGATTGATGAATTGAAATACTTAATGAAAAGGAATCAAAAGAAAAAGTATTTAACGAGTTAACTCTATAAATGATGTAAGTATTGAACAGTCCTGTATTTTGGGTTAAATGACGCGATAATGCCACGAAATGGACCAGATGGTTAGTTATTATAGGATTTTTATTAGATCAAACAAATGGACATTAAGAATGGCCATGCATTTTTTTGATTTGGCTATATGTAATTCTTGGATCCAATATAAAAAACACGCAGAAATTTTGATAATTCCAAAAAAAAAAATTATGGATTCGATGGATTTTCGTATGGATATCGCAGAAAGTTTGATACGCGTAAATAAACCAAACACGCTAAATAGAAAAAGAGTACGTCCATCAGCACAAGCGGAACCAGTACCAGAACAAACATACACGAAAAGAAACGTGGTAGTTCAGCACCTCCAAATATTGATGTACGTTTAGATGGAATATATCATCGCGCATTAGTCGACGAACGAAAATATGCAACGAAGTGTAAACATCCAACTTGCAAAAGAAGAACACATACGTTTTGTAGCAAATGCAATCTTCATCTATGCTTGGATAGGACAAGCAACTGTTTTGACAAATATCATACAAAGTAATAATGTAGTTATGATAAAACCTATTTTTAATTTTTTTAATTCTTTAGTATTATTTATTTGTTACGAATTTACCTAAGTAACTAAAAAGGGCACAACTTGAAGATTGCATTTGCTACAAAACGTATGTGTTCTTCTTTTGCAAGTTGGATGTTTACACTTCGTTGCATATTTTCGTTCGTCGACTAATGCGCGATGATATATTCCATCTAAACGTACATCAATATTTGGAGGTGCTGAACTACCACGTTTCTTTTCGTGTATGTTTGTTCTGGTACTGGTTCCGCTTGTGCTGATGGACGTACTCTTTTTCTATTTAGCGTGTTTGGTTTATTTACGCGTATCAAACTTTCTGCGATATCCATACGAAAATCCATCGAATCCATAATTTTTTTTTTTGGAATTATCAAAATTTCTGCGTGTTTTTTATATTGGATCCAAGAATTACATATAGCCAAATCAAAAAAATGCATGGCCATTCTTAATGTCCATTTGTTTGATCTAATAAAAATCCTATAATAACTAACCATCTGGTCCATTTCGTGGCATTATCGCGTCATTTAACCCAAAATACAGGACTGTTCAATACTTACATCATTTATAGAGTTAACTCGTTAAATACTTTTTCTTTTGATTCCTTTTCATTAAGTATTTCAATTCATCAATCATCCATGTTCGAAAAATCACTTTATTTTAATTGTCATTTGATTATCAACCTACTTAATAGTATAATATTGAGTGTAATATTGATTAGTGATTAAGTACCTTTTGACAATACATTCATACCCCCCCTTAATGAATTTAAGCTCCACCATCTATTATGTACTGTTATATTAAAACGTAATGTATTAATAATTTTAATGTGGTTTTGGACCGCTGTACAATGTACATAATATCGTCAATATAAGCTTTTTTTTTTCATTTTAAATACAGAGTTAATTAATTTATGAAAATGTGTTACATAAGAAATAAGTAATTTCTTAAATGTACGTTTTTATCTGGCAAAACTATTAGAAATATTTAAATGGCGTAGGTATATGGATAATTTTTACTTTTACCAAAAAATATGTATCCCTAACTGTTGAATCAAAAAACAAGACGAAAAAGGAAATACGTAATACGCGTGATTAAATCACTCAAAAATCAAAATATACTTAAAAATTTAGTAAAACACTTAGGTATGGATAATTTAACTATTTTTGAAGTTATGTAGAAATAGTAATAAAATATAATGACTTCAATTAATTTTTATTTATCTTATTTAACTTGTACAGCAGGTAGGTTAACTTTTTTCGTTTTGTTTTTTGATTCAACAGTTAGGGATACATATTTTCCCGTTCCGGTGTTTTTAGTGTTCGGTTCCTCACGCTTTAAGGGGGTTTTTTTGTATATACTTTTGCCGCTACTAATAAGAGAAAAAATAAGAAATACAATTTTCTTTAAAAAATTGTGCAACCGTCGTTGAATGGACATTCTGTATATTTGGTGGCCCTGAAAAGGGCCGTTTTATTTAATTAGGGTGTTGTTTCTAAACGGGACAACTTATTTGGAGCTGGTATATTTGGTCACGGCCTTGGTACCTTCTGAGACGGCGTGCTTGGCCAATTCACCAGGCAACAAAAGTCGGACTGCAGTTTGAATTTCCCGGCTTGTAATGGTCGAACGTTTGTTGTAGTGCGCCAGACGACTGGATTCAGCGGCGATGCGTTCGAACAAGTCATTGACGAAGCTGTTCATGATACTCATGGCCTTTGAAGAAACTCCAGTGTCGGGATGTACTTGTTTCAACACTTTGTAGATGTAGATTGCGTACGATTCTTTCCTCTTGGGCTTGCGTTTCTTGTCGGACTTGGCGATATTCTTTTGCGCTTTCCCGGACGACTTCTTCATCGCTTTACCTGCCGATTTTCCTCCTGGAGCCATTGCGAATAGTAGAATATATGCTTGTTGACGACTGGAACGTTGTAGACTTTATGATGAACCTGACAGAAAAACAGTGGATATATATAGCAGAACTCGAGCGATACATCGCTTGTATATTGGTTCAACACCACAACGATGACGGTGTATAACGCATCGTAAACTGAGCCGTAGTAACTGAAAATAACAACATCTAAACAATTATATTTCACAAAAACGCCGATTAAAAACAGCATATTTTAATAGTGAATGTATGTAAAACGGCGTCACATTTGACCGTCATAATGTTTTTTTTCCACCAATCATCAAATTGTTATCAAGATTTTGTCTATAAATATAAAAAAAAATTAGGTAAGTATTACAAAGCAAGTTCAGTACTCGTTTAACGTTAGCAGTAATCAGTTCATTCACATTCACACTGCAATCATGAGTGGACGCGGTAAAGCAGGAAAAGCAAAAGGAGGCAAGTCCAAGACCAGATCGTCCCGTGCCGGACTTCAGTTCCCGGTCGGTCGTATCCATCGGCTATTGAGGAAAGGAAACTACGCCGAGCGCGTCGGAGCTGGAGCCCCGGTATATCTGGCCGCCGTCATGGAGTATTTGGCTGCTGAAGTCTTGGAATTGGCAGGTAATGCCGCTCGCGACAACAAAAAGTCTCGTATCATTCCCAGACATTTGCAATTGGCCATCAGAAATGACGAGGAATTGAACAAATTGTTGTCCGGAGTAACTATCGCTCAAGGCGGAGTGTTACCCAACATCCAGGCCGTGCTCTTGCCCAAGAAAACCGAGAAGAAAGCATAATTTCCTACCGAATGGTATAAACAGTGTACTTTAAAACGGCCCTTTTCAGGGCCACCAAAAATTATAAACTGTGGTCACAGATGCAACTATAGATAGAAGCAGTGTATGTACAACGCATGTATATTACTCAATAAGACCAAATTTATGCATAAGTGTCCCTGATCAATGGTTGACAATTTATTATTCTGTTACTTAAGTTATAATATAAATATCTAGTCACATTAATAAGTATTATTAATTAAACAACTATACATAAAGTTAAACAATTCAGATATGAACAAAAGAAATGTTAAATCAAGTGTTATAAACGACAACAACGAAATATCTTAGATAAATGGAGCTGTTCGTTTTGTGATGAGCTAATTGTCGAATATAACTGCTTTGCTCCGTATATGTGTGACTAGATACCTATTTGGGCTTAGCCACCTCAAATAATTGATTACTGCAATACATAATAAACAATGGATACTTGTTTGTGTCCCCCCGCCAGTACATCGTATAAAATATAATTATGTTTTTTATTTACTTTCACACCACCACTCTTGTTTGTTATCGCCCCGCCATAAATAAAATTAAGAATATGATAAATAAATAAATTAAATGCATAATATAATGAAATAAACAATAAAAATGAAAAAATTATATTAGACTAATAGCATGTTTTAATGAATTAAAATATTTGGGTGCCTTCAATTTAATAACTATAATAAGATAATATTACCATACTATTACCAGGATTATTTTGGAATAATAAGAATACACTATCAAAACTCATTCGGCTGTATCGGATAACGGAGTAGATAAAAAATAAGAAACCATTGGGACTTACAAATTATTATCATGTACTAAAATGTATACTTTATTTAATCATTTCTTACTTGACAAAAGTGAAACCAGCCACCACGAAGTTTATTTTCGGGAAAAATACTTTTTAAACCACAGATAGAGGCATAGACAAACTTGTCTGAAACTCTAAATAGGCCAAGGATAACGGTTTTTATTGGCTGATAATAAATCAACAACTGGTGAATTATATTGTATGCAACAGATGACAGCTTGAAAATGTTGAAAAGAGGCCGAAACGTGATATTGCGATGGTAATTTTAACCTTAGTCCCAAATATTTTTTACAACTTTATGTTAAGTACCTATAATTATCTAAATTAAAATAAATATTTAAGGAGGGTGTCAATAACTGAAATTTAAAAATCGATAACCGAATTGTAGTGACAACAACTGTAGTTTTTGGACATTTTGTATTAAAGTAATAAAAACAAAAAATATTATTGAATAGATTTAAAATCAGATTACAGATTATGATATACTACAACATTTCGATTATAATCAAAGATGTCACAAATATATCAATCACTAATACAATAATGATAAAATGCTTTGAAATCCAATTTTTGCTTAAAGTGCCAATAGCTGTATACTTTACCCTATAAGAGTTCAAAACTGCAGTGTTCTTGGAACGCAAGAAAATGTCTATTTATGAAGAAATTTTGAAACGTATTTCAAATGTACAGAGCACGAATTATTTCCCGATCCAACCAACTTAAATGTTGATTTTGGAAAAGCTCTAATTTCTGCCGCTTGAAAAAATGTTGATTCAAATTTATTTGACTATTAGAGGCTTTTTTTTATCATTTGTGCCAAAGTTCTTACAGAAAAGACCAAGATTTTGGGTTAATCAACATAAAAGGTTATATAATTATAAACCAGCAAGAAGGAATAGTGTTATAGTATATTTTTGGTGGCAATGAGAAGGACAGTTTTAGATATTTGCCTGCCGTGGTCTTCTTGGTGGGTGTTTTTTTCACTCTGAAAACCGTTTTGTTTGGTTTGGCCACTTTGGACTAGGTAGGTGCCACAGCCTTCTTCGCTTTTTTGGCTGCGGGTTCGGTAGATTTGACTTTCTTGGTAGCCTCGAACTTCCTTTAAGGAGTTCCAGGGGCTTTGACATTTTTTACGATTGATTTATTTTCTTCTTGGCTACAACTGCTTTTTTCGGATTCTTTATTTATTTTTAAACGTAATTTACATTAAACAAAAAAAGTGTTTGTTATGAGTACGCGTGGATGAAGTGATTTAGTCTTTCAGTCATATAACCGATAGAAAATAGGTTTTGTTTGGAATAAATTAAAAAACAATATTTGCATTTTAAATTGACTTATTATTATCTATTATTATACAAAGCAAATTGAATATTTATCAGACCATGCCCTTAAATGTATAACTAAGAATTATATAATAACTTTGTTCAAACAACTCACTACCAATTGTATTTAATAACAGTTAGTTCATTATTCGGTAACGTTTATCTTCCAATTTTATTATTGAAGAATTAATACAGATAAATTATATAAGTTGTTAGTTATTAATAATCAGAATCATATTATTATCATAATATCGTTGTCTTGGAAGTAAACTGATAACATATTATGTAACAGCCCCAACACTGGTGTGTCACAAGTATTTGGCATAATACTTGCACATTTCGTTTGCAATGGCTAACAATAAATTAACAAAACGTGGTGGCCCTGAAAAGGGCCGTTTTAAAGAGGTGTTGTGTTGGAAGGTGCAAGATTAAGCACGTTCTCCGCGGATACGACGAGCCAATTGGATGTCCTTTGGCATAATCGTAACGCGCTTGGCGTGGATGGCGCACAAATTGGTGTCTTCGAAAAGACCGACCAGGTACGCTTCGCTGGCTTCTTGTAAAGCCATGACGGCGGAACTCTGGAAACGCAGGTCGGTCTTGAAGTCCTGTGCGATCTCGCGCACTAGACGTTGGAACGGCAATTTGCGGATCAACAGTTCCGTGCTCTTCTGGTAACGACGGATTTCACGGAGTGCGACGGTTCCGGGACGATAACGATGTGGCTTCTTCACTCCGCCGGTGGCGGGTGCGCTCTTACGTGCGGCTTTGGTGGCCAGCTGTTTCCTGGGCGCCTTGCCTCCTGTCGACTTGCGGGCGGTTTGCTTGGTACGTGCCATGTCGTGACTGTTAGTTATTCAGGAGATTTCAGATAAATGAAATGAACGAAATGATACATCAAAAAAATAAAAACACCATTATTTATACACAAATCGGAACCGTATCCGTCGTTCCCGTTGGTCGGCAAGCGGCGGTTAGTTAAAGAGTGGGAGAAATCAGGTCGAACATTTCGATTGGCCGTACTAGCGCCGTAAAACGCATAAATACGTTGACGTTTCGTTTGCTCGGCATCAGTCTACGTTCAGCGTTCAAAGCAGCAGTTCTTCCAGTACGCGTCAAGAAACTTCAGAAATCTCAAATCATGACAGGACGCGGTAAAGGAGGTAAAGGTCTTGGAAAAGGAGGCGCCAAACGTCATCGTAAAGTGTTGCGTGATAACATCCAAGGAATCACCAAGCCCGCCATTCGTCGGTTAGCTCGCCGTGGAGGAGTGAAACGTATCTCTGGTTTAATCTACGAAGAAACCCGTGGTGTTTTGAAAGTGTTTCTGGAAAACGTAATCCGCGACGCCGTCACATACACTGAACATGCGAAGAGAAAAACCGTTACTGCCATGGACGTTGTATATGCCCTGAAACGTCAGGGTCGCACCCTGTACGGTTTCGGCGGTTAAAATATCGTTGATAAATCATAATTATTTTGTTACACTTCAAGTAAATTTCCAAAAAGGCCCTTTTCAGGGCCACCAAACCACTTACTTACGTACCACAAATTCACCCATATTATTATTCGTTAAATGTCAAACCACAAACATAGTACATCAGTATATAACAGTGTTTACGCTCTAATTTTTATCATCGATAAAATAAATCAATTACAGGGTGCATGCAAATAAAAAAACAAATTAATATAAAATAATATGAATAAGTGTTGTGAACCCTAAATACTGGCTAACTTCAACATTGATCACAACTCTTCTTTATAAAGTCGGCTACCCTCATATAATAGTATACATCCTATGGTGTTGGGGAGGGTTAAAATACCGAACCCTCTACTAGTACGTTACCCCCACTGTTACTTAATATTATACTCCGTGAATCGTTACTTCTTAACTCCCACTAATTTGGAATCGATAAACACTTCTATTACTTACATGGATAACATTTGGTTAGGCAAATGATAATTTAAACTCTTGAGGTCATTTAACTAGAAATATCATTCTGTGTCGTCATCAGTCTTGCATAGGACACTTTTAAAATGTTTCAAGTTCAGCGCTAATACAAATAATTTACCAGGAAATAAGATTGTTATAATCCAATATTATTTTGGATATTTCTAATGTACAGTTAGTGTTTTCGTCATTGCACGATAGTTTTATTTAGTTCTTATTATTGATTTTAATATACTGGTAAGTGAACAATGGACATTATCTGTTTAATACTAATAACAATAAACATCGAGTTACTATGTTTGTTATTGATTATAAAAAATAAAATCGGGAAGTTCTAATTTTGTGCCCATTTATCAAAAAGTTATGATAATTTAAATCCTTTTAAGTTTCTAAACATACGTTTAGAATATATCGTCGACACCATGGTTCTTCGTAAGTAACACGACCGTTAGGGCTTCATCAAACATCGATTCGCTACGTGCCCAAATAGTCAAGGCATCAACGAACTTATTTGACAAATCAAAGATATCCGACCATAAGCACATCATCAGATCCATCGGACAGTCAAAGGCCACAATTCAATGGAAAAGAAAAAATCCTGAAAACCTTGAATAACCACCTTGCATCCCACCTCCTATTCCGAGGTATGGGTAAACTCCGAAATATATCTGAGGAAAATGGGAAAAAAAATTATTTCCCCCACAGAAAAAAAACAATGCAATGTTTACAATAATGTTTTTACAGCCCGGTAAAGAACAAAGGGTCGTCCTTAGAGCTACCAAGGCAAATGTTTTAACTGACAAAATAAAACCGTCAGCATTGAAAGCTCGGGTGTCAATCCGACGAAGACTGTGGAGATACTGTTTTTGGTGACAAATCCACAAAAAGCTTAGGGGAAATCAAAATTAACGATCCTATGTTCCCTATACAAATCTGACATTTCACAAGCGACCGAAAGAAAACCAAAATCAGGGCGGCCTGTACCCCTTATATTCATCAAATCCCGCAACTACCCATCCATTACATCAATGAGTAAAAAATATACATAAAGAATACTTTACCACGAGAGTCCAATACCTAGACACTAAATTGAACAACCCCACTCATTTTGGAATATATATATATATATATCTGGGAGTAGGTTACGGACACTATCGTTAATATCTTAATAATTGTAGCATTTGTGGGTAAAAGTAATTTGGAGGTCCTGAAAAGGACCATTTTAAGGTTATGAGAATATTAATATGTCATTCGGTTGTAATTGCTAGCGGCATGATTAACCGTCTACTTTTTCCGCGGGGTCTTAGTTTTTTTCACGGCTACTGCCTTCTTCGCCTTCGGAGGTTTTGGGGCCACGGCAGCTTTTTTTGCCTTGACTAGTGACTTCTTTTTAGGCTTAGCGGCTTCCGCTTTCGGTTTTTTAGCAACAGGCTTGGCCGCAGTGGACGCCGCCGCTTTTGTCGGTGCTACCTTCGTCTTCTTCTTTGGAGTTCCAACGGTCGAAGACTTGGCAGGTCTCTTAGCGGCCATCTGCTTGGCAACAGCGGCATTTGGCTTCTTAACGATCGCAGGTTTCTTCTTCGGTTCGACGGGAAGTTTGAAATGACCCATGGCGCCAGTTCCGTTGGTCTGCAGCAACGTACCTTTGACGACGGCGGCTTTCAAAAATTTGCGTATGAACGGGGCCAACTTGGTGGAGTCCACTTTGTAGTTGGTCGACATGTATTTTTTGATAGCCGACAGCGATGAACCTTTTTTCTCCTTCAGTTCCTTTATGGCCGCGATTACCATCACGGCGGTAGACGGATGAGCGGGAGCGGCGGCAGCAGACTTGGTCGTCGGAGACTTCTTCTTCATCGGTGTCGACGCGGCGATCGGTGTTACCACCGAAGCACCTTGAACCGTTGTTGTAGCCATGATTATTTGAATGACTTGGTAGTAGCGGGGTAGATTCACATTGATGTGGGCAGCGCCGAAACCGATATTATATATACTACACACCGTACCGACTAGTAAACGCGTTCTAGTCGAATTTGTTTACGCGGTTGTGACTGCCTTCGGTATTTTGTTATTTTCCGATCGCAAAATCATGTTTTTTCATCAAAACTCACAATTTTAGAATCTTCGTATGATTATGAATCTAATAATCTAATCAGCTTTGGTTTAGAACTTGTTGTTTGCAAAATATAGGAGTTTACTTCAACACGTTTGCTTCATTTATGGTACGTGCGAGTCACCGGCGATTTTAAGTCGAAATCAATTTCATAAACACAAAATCTGATATGTCCGTTAATATTTAAGAGTATTCCGACCATCCGGTGAAATCTGTATAGAGTTTGGTCTTAACCAAGTCGAACTGGGCACTTCCAAAATCGACATGTTTGTAGTGTTTTTCCATTAAGTGGTACAGCAGTTAGTTACTTTATGTGGTCACCGTGCTTAGAATTAATAGCAGTTCATTCTTGCTTTAAATAAAATTGAGTTAAGTACAGTCATTATTAGCGTTTGAGAAGTGACGAACAAAATTATAATTAAAAAAAGGGGAAAAATCGATAACCGCTCTGCTGCACGGCTGTTGGTGTCGAGCGTAACTCGTCATTGTTGACAAAGTCACTGTAATGTATAAGTTAAATTTGAATTCAATGTTGAATGATTGCATACGAAAATCTACTCTGAGTGAAGGCTAGGTATATATTGCTAAGTATATTTTATAATATATTTTTATTTATATTGCTTTAATTTATTTTACCATAAGTAAAGCGGTGGGTTGCCAAAAACTTAGTGTTTGAAAACGTCATTGTGTGTATAATAATATTATAAGTTAAATGTTAAAACTACCCGCAACGTTTAAATTTTATCAAAATCAATATAATCGTTGTTCATCGTTTAAATATCTAATTTCGTTCAAATTTTAACTTGAAATGCCTACCTATAAACGAAACTGTGGTTAGGTATATTATTACCTTTTTCATTTTTTAGATTTCTTGGCGACAGTAGGTGTGCATAACGTCTTATGGAAAACTTCGTATGACGTATTAAACTTTCAAACTTTTTAAAATTTAATATTACATAATTTTTTAACTAAACAATTATTTGGAAATAGTTGTGATTTTGACGAATTTTCAAATGTTTTTAAAATAAAATCGTGTCTATGTATCCTTAATATTTTTTAAATATCCATAAGAACAACTTTTTGTAGTATTTGAATCAATTAATTTAGGTATTTAGTATTTACAATATTAGACGTAGGTTTTTAATACGTATTTATTTTCATCTTTTCATGTTTGATGTAAGAAGGTACCTATACTATTATCTTATCAACGTTTTTTTAAGTTATGCATAACGTTTGTCGTGTTATAGGTATAATGGTTGGTAGTATGCCGGGTTGCAAATTTTTGTTCAATATTTTATAAAGTAGTTGAAGGTTATATTTTTGTTCATCGGATAATATTAATTTACGTTCTTTAAAATTGTTCAGGTCGTGTGCTCAGTTCACATAATCAATAATATTCTAAAATATTCTAATTTATTACATGCATTTATCATTATTTAAGTGTATATTTATAAAACAAAAAAAAATGAATCTATTATGGTGTATACAGCTGATAATTTGCTTACTCAGAATTAATATAATCATAGTCGTGACTTACGTACACCGATTCACTATCCAGCAGCTTAAATGGAACAGAGTTATGTTCAAGCCTTGGTTTTGACAGGTTCATCTGTAAAAAATTATATTTAAAACCGAATATTTTTAAGCATCCATAATATAATATGTGCCTAATAATCAATCAATCAATACCTACCAATTTTTTGAAATATTTACTATTTATACATTTTGTAAGTTTGGTACTCACAGAAAATATAATATTTCCATCGTGGTATTATTTAATCTCTCGTCTTTCTATATCATTAATGTTAAAATGATTTTCACAAATAACAAAATTATGTTTAAGTTTTATCCCAAGATTAGTTTCCCATTGGGCTTTAAACAGATAATTTTTAGGATAACAAAACTCAGATAATTTTGAATTTTTATTCCAACCGAAAAAACAAAATAAGTTGGGTATATTTAAGTCGTAAGATTTACATTTACGATAATATGATATTATACTAACAATTAACAAATTTGTTTTTTAAAACCAAATTCTACATTTTTGAAATATTAACAGTGATAATATTAACATAATTACTATTTCCGTGTATATATATAAACGAATATCTATTTATGACTATATTCTTATCTAATATATAAATTACAATAATAATACATTATTGTGATATATATAATTTTCGTTTGCAGATTATATATTATTTTAAATTTTATATACCTATTATATTATAAGTTCTGTTCGAGGCGCCTAATAAAATAGCGGCGAAAAACTCAACTAAAATGTCCACTCAGTGACCGAATTATTAATGTTAGATAGAGATATAAGACTTCTATCATAGATCTTTTATTACAGCGAGCCGTTCAGTATTGTTATAACTTAAAATATGTATGTATTCTTTTAACATAATATAATATTATTATTTTCATTTTAGATTCTAAGCGGAGCGATGGATGTATTGATTTTACAATGATGTGTGTTTTATTTTTGTGTCTGTCATCACCTTTTAGGACAGTAAAAATGCTTCGATTTTCTTCAATAGTACCTTTTCTGATGGAAAGTGAATGTAGTTGATACTTTTAATTTCTCAGTAGTTTTCTATACACCATATAATTTAGAATATATTTTGACTGTTTTTGAGCTTTTTACGGACCATTTCAATTTTCAATTTTTTTAGTTTTTTTATATATAAATACCAATAAATTTTTATTTGCTGGGCCAAAAATAATGAAAATTTAATACACGGCTCCTGGTATATTGTTACAACAGCAATTGAAAAATATTAAAAATATATAGACACACATTTTTTTTATAAGCATTTAAAGTTCGAATTTTGACAAAATTCATCAAAATCTCGAAAATTATCAATTATTGTGATTAAACAATTATAAAATGGTCAGTTTTTATAACTATAAGGATTGAAAATTTAAAACATAGATTCTAATAAATACTACTGCATACTGTACTCGATAAATCTAAAATATATAAATAAATACAGTTATTTTTTACAGACATTTAAATTTTTACGAGTAAAAGTATATATTATAATATTTTTCCAGCATCGCTGATAATTTTAGGTTAATAATTAAATAATATGAATAATATTAATTCAACTTATACCAACTACCGTATAATATCAATATCAATATAATTTAAAATATCCTAGACTGACATACCGTCTCCGCTCAGAATCGTTTTTCTTATACAATTATATTATATCATTGAATTCAAATTTAATACCATCCTTTATACAGTGATCTACGTGTAACCTACTGTACAGTGGAGCGACATCCACTTGATCCCTTTTTCATTTTTCTCTTGCAATTTTGGTTTTATTTTCATTGAATAAATTAAATAAATTCTTTACAAAATGTCCAATGTGTTTGTACTTAAAGCCTAGTATTTTATTCCAAATCCAAATACCTATTATCACATTAGTCATTACTTTAAGTATTATAATACTTTTTCATTTGAGTAATTACTTACATTAAGTAATTTTCTTTAAATTTTAAATCTTAATACATAAACATTAAATCTTGGTAAAATTAAAATTTAAGACTTATTGTACAAAATAGCACAATTAATATTGTTGTATGGTGATATTAACATTTATCTATTCTGTGATATTAATAGGACATATTTAATTGATAACGTATGCCACGCCCCCTGGAAACCGTGTTCAAGGCCAGAATCGCCTGATTCGGCCAACCATTGATTATAAATACTATAAAAAAATATATAGTATTTATGCCAATGGGCCAACGCACGGAGTTTCGTATCCCTGCTTCTATACTACACTATTATATTATAAAAATCTGTCGATAGGGAAGACGTGTCCCAACCTAATCTTCTAAGGCCGTGATTTATTCTGTGATATACTGATAGTGATATCATCTACAACCGTGGTGATGATAAATAATGATCATAATAATTATAATAATACACAATATTATACACAGTAAAGCAAGTTGTAGTTGCTCGCCAGTCAGTTGTGATTTATCGTGAAAAAATATTAAATAACAATTCGCTATTCAACACTTCAGCTTCAACAAAAAATAGTTAAATTATTGAAATACCCAGCCCGAAAGTTGGTTACTCAGTACCTGTCAATATATATTTAATAATATTAACGAACGTCGTTGATATGATATAATTATGATTAGGTAGTCAATTTAAATTTTAAATTTTTAGGATATAGGTGCTTTAAAATCAAATGTACATTCAATAATTATTTTAATAAATATTAATTGAAATATTAATTGTTTAATTATTATCTGATTCGAGGACAATCAACCATGTGCACCCTCCTTGTTTAATGTTTGTCACATATTTAATTTAATAGCATAAAATATATCGAAAAACAACTATGATATCAGAAATCAATGCAGCTATTGAACAAAACGATTTCCAACAAGTAAAAGTCTTAGTTGAAGCTATCATTGAACAAGTGAGTTACATACATTGTTTAGTGCCCTTTGAGATTATTAATTATTGTGTTCGGTGCATAATAATGTATTTATGTTTTTTTATTATAGCACACAAATACATTTAATTTTTACACCTATCATGCTGACAATACTTTCAAACAGTTATGGGAATCTATGTTCCTTTGTTTGGCGGCAGATAGTTACAAATGTATTCACAAACAATGTTTAACATGCATCCGGCTTCTGAGGTAAACTTGTCTTAAAATAACAAAGTAATACATTACTCACCAGTGCCCAACCGTAATGAGCATATTGACAAAAAATATTCCTTTAACGTTTTATTAGTTACTGAGTTGGCCTTCTATCATCATTTTTTCCAATGTGTATCATTATAAAACAATAATTATGTACAATTTTATTTTTATTAATTGTTAATTATGGTAATCTCCAATGAATTTTAAATCTTACTGTATTTTTTAACTCTTAAACATTTTTACCTAACCAACAGGTTGCAGACCTAGAAATTCATTAAATTAATGGAACAATTATAGTTTAGCTCTCAAGTGAATTTTTTTTTATTATTAGAAGCACATACACACCCGACTTGGACAGTTAAAATCAAAAATACATCTCAATTAGTTATGTAAAACCACCTAGGGTAGGTCACGGAGTTAAAACAAAATTGTTAAAAGTACATACACATCAGATGAAGCTGACCATAAATTGTCTGTAACCCGTGTTACCCAATGTGCCACAATATTTGAATACTTCAATTCGATAAAACTTCCAAACCAAGTCCGACTAACATAAAAAATTTGAAAAATTGCATGGGAGCTAAACTAGAATAATTATACCATACAGTTGATTAGTATTCTAAATAATTATTAATAATAAGTCTTAACTCTTAGCAATATATAACTAAATGATAACATTACTTTTTGAATATTACTTATCAATATAAAAAAATCATTATTGTGATCCACAGCCGAGACAAAACACATTTAAAAGAAATTATAATTGAACAACACATAAACATTCTACTTCAGTGTGCTAATCTTGTTGAAGACACATTATGCATAGTAATCACAACTGAAAATACAGATGGTAAGTCACCAAAAATGTCTATTCTTCAAGCAACAAGTTATAATTGCTAGTCGAAAATATAATGAATGTCTTTTAGGAATTTACAATTTAAATAGGCATACACTTTTCTTCAAAAATAAGTTAAAAATTATTTTTAAATAATGTTTGCTAAAGGTGTTATAGTACCTACTAAATAGTAAATAATTATATTGTAATTCTGTCCTACAGTTATCGTAGAAGGCCTGAAATGTCTGTGTAATATAGTTTATAATTGTGACACTGCACAAGAAGTATGCTGTTCAAATAAAACTGTCGATTGCATTGTGCTCAGACTAAGAACATATTTTGAACAGAATATTCCATATGTCATAAAATATTTTGACATCAAACTTTTGTTTCTTTTAACAGCATTTAACAAGGATATAAGGTAGACTTCTAATGCATATTTCATTTTTATTTTTTTTATGTATTTACTAACTGATTTATTTTAGATTAAAAATCACAGAAGAGTTACATGGTCTCACATACTTAACAGAAGTCTTGGACAATATATTACGTGACACTATTGAAGATGCATCCAAAAACAATTCATCTGACTTACAGGTTACTTACTTATTTACTTAATAAAACAATTGATATTTTAAATAACAACATGTATAATATTTACAGGAAGAAAATGTGTTACTCAGCTGTGAAATACTGAAAACTTTATTCAACTTAACCGTAATCCCAATCAGTGAGTCATCTGAGGAAGATGATTATTCAATTTGGATTAGATTGATTTCTATATTACGTGATCTCCTTGTCACCTCAACTTTTGTCCCATTCTTTCAAGATAACATAATTTGGTATTTTTTTTAAACAATATATTTTTCTACTTATATTTTGAACATTATTTATTATTATTATAGCAATGTTGTAAACTTGTTGACAAATGTACCACCAACTTGTTTGGATCAATTGCTGGTTAAAAGTCATTGGTGTGATGTTGATGCTTTAAAAGTGATAGTGAATTTTCTTGACAACCGATTGTGTAGTACAGAGGTATTTTATTATTTTACAGTATGATGATAATAATTCACCTTAATTTTATCTGGTACAATGATTTTAGAATCCATTATGTGAACATATATCACCAGCACTAATGGTATTATTAAAAGGATCAAGATCTATTGCAAAATTCCGTTGTGAAGTACGACAGCAAATTTTACCTCCATTGAAAGATGTTATCAATCGACCTGAACAGGGAAATACATTGCGTAATAAATTGTGTCGCTTACTCACTACTCCCAATGTGAGTCTTCGGGACTTGGTTGCTGAACTGTTATTTGTCTTATGTAAAGAAAATGGTATGAAAATTATCATATTATTTTTATTTTATTTTTATTTATGTATTTTGGATCATTTTTAGTGGGTCGTATGATCAAATATACAGGGTTTGGTAATGCAGCTGGTTTATTTGCTAACCGAGGATTACTTTGTAAAACATCAAATCCAGATTACTCGTCAGATAGTGAAGATAGTGATACAGAAGAATACCTAACATACAAAGACCAGTTAAGTTTCCATTATAACTAATACATGTACCACTAATATAAACATTATCTTTTGTAGGATAAATCCAGTTCTTGGTTGTTATGAACCACCAAAACCTAATCCATTCGAGTGCATGTCTGTCGAACAACAAGAACACGAAGTTATGCAGTTGGTTTCTAAAATGGATAAACTCACCAGGTATATAAAAATGATATATTATTAATTTATAAGATTTCTATTATTATAAACTATTCAATTTAGGGAAGGAGTTATACAGCCATGTAAAATTGGTGATGATGGACGACCAAAACCTATTGAACATGTTCTTCAACTTCAAGAAGAATTAATGAATCATTTTACTAACATTAAAAATAAAGATGGACCAGATGATGAGAGTGATTAAGTCGTTAATTAATAATTTTATTTATTTAGTCATTCATTTACTTTTATTTATTATTAACAAATTTGTAGTCAAACCTTTTACTCGTAGGTTAGGTTAGGTTAGGTATTCTTTAGCTTTTAGGTGCCTGTATAAAATAATAACTCAAAGGTATAATTTATGTGTTCAGGTCTGATGTCTTCAGATTTAAAATTAGTCATTTTAATTTGCCATATAGTACATTTGATTATGCACATACTATTCATAAATTTAATTTAATATTGCAATTTTTATAATACATTATTTTTAATATATAAAAAATTTCCAGAAGATATTTTTTAATGTAATACACTCATTGTTTTAGTCGATTAAAAAAAAATAAATTCACATAAATTTAGTCTTTTATTTCTTACTCTAAAAATAATAAGCAATGTTGTATAAATTTTATAATATTGAACCATTGTCCATTGTTTTATTAACAGTAGAAGTTTGAATGAGCCTATACTCCGGCCCAAGAGAGAAATAAACTGTTTTAAACATGGTGCATACAGACTGAATATTAGTGGACAGTGATTATCAGGAGACATCATTCCCCATACTCAATCAATGCAATACAGGTATACTTACACTGCTGATTGTGACCATACAGGTTGTTGGTAAACGTTATCACAACATTGGGCAGTGTGAGATAAGGATGCACAAACTTTGACATTTTTTTATTGCAGCACAGTTTACTTCTCTTGAGTGGCCGGAATAGTGGTTGAGCAAATATTTTTACTGTATCCCTTTATCTTTTCAAAAAGTTAATTGTTTATGAAGTTTCTAACGATAGACTATAGTTTGAAAATTAAATATTAGTACAAAGATATTTTCTATTTCATATTAAGAGAGTAAAAAATAATGTTGACAAATCTAAAAAATTTTACTATTGTAGCAAAAATCTCCAATTTACCGCTAACATGAGTATCTTTATTTAAAAAAAATCTTCTTATACTAATTATATAATGATTATTTTATTGTATAACTTGTAGCTTTTTTTCCACTTTATTACAATAATCATGGTACTGGATACTCACTTCATATTTCAAATCATTTTGAAAATTAAATTATAAAATATAATTATTACCTATTTAAGTAATATTTAATTGTATAATACATTTTAAAATATCTAAAATGTTATTCATCTGACCATTAGAATTTAATACGATCAGTAAATGAAAGTATTTTCTTTGCATTCTATATATTACTTCTGTACACTTAATGGAACAACTTTTTCAATTATTTTCATAAAAATATAAAATACATTATTTTAATTTTATAAATAATTAATTATTTTTTATTTCTAGTCAAATGAAGGTTTGCATTGATTAATTATTGTTCTTTGTTATGTATATTTGATTGAAATTCCCTCAGTTTTAAACATTGTACAGAGTTAAATAGAATGCATTAAAAGTAATCTAATAACAATAATTACAACACACTAATTATGAAAATATAATATTGTTACTTATAACACCGATAAAAAACCTGGTCTCAGAATGAAAAAAATGAATTATTTCCCAATATACAAAAAGTCAGTGAAGATATTAAATTTAATAAAACACTAAACAAGGTATGAGAAGTTTACATTACATGTGACGATTTTACAGAAACCATTTAACAATGGGCATTTGGAAATTGTTGAAACCTTCATATAGCTAATGGATAAAGCTATGACATAATCGTGGTGGCCACCACCCATTTCACTTCACGGAATAACGAGTTATTAAGCACCAACATCACTTGAAAATAACTAATAAGTGGCGGGGTATTTTAAACACATCAAATGATTATGGTAGCTTCGTTCATTACATATAATCTAAGGTTGAAATATAATTTCCCTTCAGAAAAGAGGAACTTGAATTTAATGGTACATCTAAAAAAAAAAAATATTTAAATTGTCATCTATAGTGTTAACTATTATATTTTATCTTCTTATTCAAACAGAATATTAAAATACATATTTAATTTTGTATAAATAATTTTTGTCTCGTCATCTTTTAGACTTATCAAGATAATATTTTAAATGTTCGATATAGGTGGTACATGACTTCTCAGTATTTTTAAATAAAAACACAATTTATACTCTGTAAATTAAATTAAATTAAAATTTATTTTATGATAAACAATGTTACTAACTACATAAACTACTGTATGCCATGAAATAACCACATTGTTATTAATATTCATTTATTGATATTATGTTTTCGCTGCTATCTGAATTATTAATTTCAACAAAAGGCCAATTATCATCAGATTTCTGTCCACGGTAATTATATTTCATGTAGTCCGGCTTCTCCTTGCATATAGTCATGTATGCCTCACTGATACGACCAAATTCACTAACAGTTAATTGGAATGGTCTTGTGCTTGGTTCTATTGCTGCGGCAGTTAATAATTCAGTAGCAAGTTGTTCTCTGACTGGTTTTGGAAATAGTGTCCTTTATAATATAAATAAAACAAATAATTATGTACATTCAAATAACTTAGATGTAAATTACTCACTCAACACCCCGAATACAATGTTTTTGTCTGAAGCTAAACACAGACCTGACAACTTTTTCAATTATGTCAAATGGCAAATCAATAATTGGTTTTTTCAGAGGTGTAAGACGCACAACGCCCACATCAACATTTGGTTTTGGAATAAATGCTCTACCTTTAATTAAGATTAAAATAATGTTTCAATATATTTTTCTATACATAATTAATTTGGCATCATGATATTTGTTGCTCTAGTCAACTTAGAGTTATTAATGGAAATTTTTAATCTCAAACAGAATACTTTTCAAAAATGTTGTCCAATAATAAACAAATATTGAATAAATAGTTTTTTTTTTATTGACAAGCATTTTAATCTAAGATAATATAGATCCAAGTACTCAGTATAACAGTTTGCAGGACAACCCACAAGTTTCTTGTCACAAATTCCTCATAATGCTATAAGTTGTAATTAAGAAAATGAAGATTTCAAACAAGGATTATCATTAAACAATATAGATGAGTGATGAGGATGATAATCGAATAATCAATAGGATAAAGTGCAATAAATGTACCTAATACATGTACCTATTCATTATGATTTTTTAAGTATATGAGAACTATCGTGCCAATTTAATATATTTGTTCTATAAAAGTTTGAATTATTATTGACATAAATACACTTATAAATGAGTATATTGCATTCCAAGCTTAAACACATTAAAAATTAAAAACAAAACTTTGTTCAACATAACACTTATTTCATGTAAAATGTTGATGAACTATTTATGTTAGTACACATTAAGCTAATATTTAATAGTCGACAATTGATTAAAATAATGGCAAATTCTTCATCAATTTTTAAAAAAATGCTATTAATATAAAGAATACCCAAATGATCCATTTAACTCAAAAACCTTAAGATTGTTGAAAATATTTTTTTTGACATAACTATAAGTTGTTCAAATACATTTTTTCTACAAAAATAATACTTTTTAGTATATGTATTATTATAATTTTTAAACTTTTTTTAGTGACAAACATTTTTAATTTCTCCAAAGCAGAAGATTATTTGAAGTACTTCAAAATAATATAACATTTTAATTTTTGTTTGAAAAGTATAAGTTATAAATATTTAAAGTTTAAGTTAGTGGAATAGTGTACTGTACAACAGGGGAACCCAACAAAATGTTGATCCACTACTCCACTCATCTTAACTTTAAATACTTATAATTTATAACTTAAATACTACTTGTCCGAAATTTGATTAATATGATATAAAAAAAAATTATGTTTCAGCTTATCCTATGAATAGGATAATGTCAATAGCTTATGATACAAACGTTCAGCATTAATTCCATTGATTCATTTAATAATTATGTAAATAGAATTTTTTTATATTTAAATATTGTGTAATTATGCAATCATTGAAAATATTTATTTTTATTTATTTGTATGTTATTGTTGAACTAATTAAATTAAATGATTGCAATTGGATCATACGATTTGTTGAAATAAATAAATAAAAATAACAAAAATACTCTGAATAATATTCTGCAGTGGAATATGAAATTAAAATGTATGTTTTCATTCTAAAGAATACAAAACTTTAAAACGACAGCCAGGACATCTTTTCTCAAAAATGTAGTTTTGGAACTAACTAAAATTGTTTAAAAGAAATATTTAAATAAACTATATGTTATATGAAATAATTAGTACCTTACGTTAAATGGAACAATGCTATAATAATTTTACCTGGAATATTAAACTTATGTTCAACCCTACACCAATTTTGACACATAACTGAGAGCCTACTTCTTTCTCTAGTCATTATTGGAGCGGCCATTCTTTCAGCAACTTCTTTTTGAAATGTCAATGTCATACGTACTCGACCATACCTCCATGCACTTTTCCTATAGATATATAAAAGTTAGTGAAATTATAAATAGAACATAAAATATACTACCTTTCTGATATTGCTTTTAACCATCGTATAATAAGCGGTGTAGATACATTAAATGGCAAATTTCCAATAAGATGAATTTGTGGACATTTATCTTCCCATTCCATTTTATTGTCTTCGTTGAACATTTGTTCTAAATTAAAATTCATTACGTCCCCAAATATTAACTCTAATGGTACTGGTGATGATTCAGCCAACAGCTGAAACAAATTATCATTATTAAATTGACTGTATTTTATTCTAACAAATGCTCAGGAATATATAATATAAATTGTAGGGTATAGATGAAACACTAACCTCAAGGGATGGTGTAAATCTTTTATCTTTTTCAATTATTAGTACTCTAGAAGGCATGTTTTGAATAATTGATCTTGTAATGTTGCCAGGACCAGGTCCAACTTCACATACTTCACAGTCCTTAACGGACCCTGCTGATCTAACAATGCGGCTAATTAATCTTGGTTCCATTAAAAAATTTTGAGAAAGTTCCTTCATAGCACGTAGTTTATATAGTTTAATTAAATCCCTGATGCTAGGCAGGGGTGGCAGCCGGATAATCCGACTTACAGACATAATGAGTATGTATTATTTATTATTGTTTAACAGTTACTGCAGGTTCTTCAAAATCGTCCAAGAATGTTTCCTGTTTTATTGAATAAATAGAATACCCGTATATGCTCAATGTAATACCACCAAGTAATAAGCCTGTGTAACGAGCGTTCCTGCGCATGCGGTTCAACCTATTGGCACGGACTAGATTTTGACGTTCAACAAATTTTATCTGTTGCAGTAATCTTTTATCGATTTCACCGTCTTTCATGAAATCAACTTTGGGCATCTGATCACTGTTAGCCATAGCAAATTGAATGTATCAGAACGCTCGCTTTCTGTGAAACATTGTAAAAAAATAATATTGTATTGATTTACGACAAATTAAATAAATAGTATTCTTAAATTTTTTCAAAACATCTTAACAAATAACAAATATTCAACAGATAAGTTAAGATCTTATGGTCTGTAACTCAATTCAAGATACTTAACTCATGGGTCAGTAATCAATAGTTAGGTAGGCACATGATACCTAACACCACAGAATATCTAAAATAGTTTAAACAATGAGTTATGCACTTTTTTTAAATTTTGTACAAAAATCGTCAATGGTGAATTATGCAATTTAGTAACTATGTCCAGACCGATGAAAATGGAGATACCTCCTAATCATCCATTCCAGAAACACGGTTGTGTGGGTAACATGAAAGAAAATGTTTTTAAATAATTATAACGTCTTTACCTGTGTAGTACTTCAGCAATAGGCAGACACTAATCGCAATTAAATATTGTAATCCGAGCAAATGTGTTAAATAAAAACGTGAATTTGTATATTATTTTATACCATAAATATGACTCGAGACTGATAATTATTACAGAACAAATTGCAATACGAATTCATGCCTATCTCGATCGACGACTTGCATACTATAAAGTTGGACTCGGAACATGCGTTCTTTGAAACTTTTAACTTGCACAGTCGGGCAATGTAGCACCATCTGGATCTGATCTTATGTAATCTGTTATAGAAGCATAGGAGATAGAACTTACCGTCTTACCATGATAGACGACGTATAGAATAGGCTTTTTCTGATAATAAAAGCATATTATCAGTGGGTTCGTTGTGGAAGTTAGGAACGAGTTTTTAAACGATAATACATTCCAAACTAGAGTTATAACCACGATGTAGAGAAGAGATAATAACATTATTATTTTACAACATCAACACTAAACCACCTGCAGACATCGGCTACCAAGCAGAGTGTCGCTTTTGTATTGTTCTGTGGTTATGCTGTAGGGCTCTCTAAAAAGGGCTTTTATTAGAGCCTTAGTTATAGTTAATAGCACCACGGTAGTCTGTAGTTGTAGAAATACAACGATTATGTCACAGAACAAAAGATTATAATATATACAACCAAGATAAATTAATTTAATTTGTCACGTCTACAACCGTGGTTAATAGGGCGTCCATGGATAAATATTGATGTAACATTCGGTTGCTACTGTTTTCTAAGGGCCCGTTTTACAATCATATTTTAAACCTCGGTTACGCTTAACCCACTGATTTTTCCGGCCGAATTCCACGGTTTGACATTAGTTTAATTAATGTAATACGGGCCCTAAGAGGTTAAACACGCAGACTTCATAAGCCAGTTTTGAAACTATTACATATAAAATGTTGTAGACAACCATTAAATAAAATATCCACAATATTTACTTTTTGTAATTTTTTTTGAATTACTTTCAAGTTATTTAATACAAGAATCTCATTAATAATAACAGTAATCATAATTTCGTTATTTTTATACACTTATCTGCTGCAATATTGATTATTAAATAAGTATTAAATAAAATATCATGCTTAACTTCAAAATCCAATATTAATCTTAGAAAATAGTTCATTGTGTATTATAGTGTTTTTCCTGTTAAGCATATTATTTTAGAAATTTAAATTTGTCATTTAAAAAATAATTTTTAATTTAAAACCATATATTGTTTATACTTAGACTCTTTATTCTAGTTCTACTAAATTCCTCGAGAAACATATTAAAGTATAATATACTTATTATTTAGGGTATTTAACTGTAGTTAATTATTAAAAATGTGAATGTAAGGATAATAGTAAAAAATAACATGTATTATAGTATAAAAACTTAAAAAAATTAATAAAAAAAAACATTATTTATTTATGATAATATTTACAAAATTAAAGGGTTTAAAACTACAAGACTAACAAACAGTTTAATATTTTTCAACAACTAATTCTAGAACACGATTCATGTTGGACACCAATTTTCTGGAATCGTTGATGAGGCCCGCTGTCACCATTGAATTACTGTACAGCTGGATAAACAATAAACATAAACAGTGAGAATAAGACTAAAATACAATATATAATATTTACTTAATCTTAACAGGACGTAACACTAGTTTTTAATGTCTCCATCTTACAAATGCAAAACAGGAAATTTACGCTCAGCAGATCACTTGTACCTTTGTTAGTTTACAAATAAAATTGAATTAACCTGTTATGAAACTTGATGGTAATAATATTAGCTGTGATTGTATATGGGTTTTCTTAATTTACACCGTACTATCAAGTTTCATAATAGGTAGATTCACTTTAATTTTTAAACTAACGAAGCTACAAGTGATCTGCCTATAGATTTTCTTGAATACCCTTAGTGCTTAAAGAATACTTCCAAAATGTCTAGGTATATGTTTTTTATTCAATCATTGTAATATTGAAAACATTTTATTTGTATGCGTATGATATGAATAATTATGTAAACACAACCACCAAAATAATAATAAGAACAACCATTTTGTTATTTTATTAAAATAAAATATTCATTAGTACAATTATTACACCTCTTTTCCTTAGAAAGCCTCACCGATCGTCGTCATTCAGCTAACCTGACATTTCTATCCAATCTTCTTTCATCTAAAATTGAGTCCTGATTTACTATCTCATGTCTCATTTAATGTCCCCTCTCGCCGTACACGATCATCTGTTCCATTTCATATACCTTTCTCTTCCTCAAACTACTATCTTAACTCACCAATCATCCGTCTTATGCGCATTGCCAACACTGACCCTTCATTCTCTCTCTGATATTGAGCCACGTTTCCATAAACTATTAAAACTATTATATTATACTTTTATATTCATGTATTAAAGGGTTCGTCCCGTATTGTAAATAAAATAAAATAAAATAAAATAAAATTATTTCAGGGAAAAAAAATTAGTTTAAATAATAAAGTGTAAACTTATTGGTTTATTTAATCAAGATTTGTAGATAGAAATAAAATGATCAACAATCAAGAAAATTCGAAATTTGAAACAGAATAAAATATCATTCAAGTTGTCTAAATGTTTAAAACTTATGATGATTGCATGAAAAAAATCACCAAATGTTTATTGAACCAAAAGTAAGCTATCACCTATCGGGCCATCAAACGTGATTTATAGTCCGGGACATGAAAACTTGCAGGTGGCCCCCGTCACCCAGCCGCAATAAACAGGCCATTAGTCATGGGTTCTCAAAGAGCACCGGCCTGCTGCGACATATTATATGTATTGAAATCATGTTTTATACTGATAATTTTTTAAATTATTTGCTCTCACAATTTTTATAATAATAGTTTAATATAATATGGTACCATGTATTCAATAAATTAATTTATAAAACCGCGGCAATTAGTTTTAGATATCTGATGACCAGTAATTGGAGATGGCCGTTTATTATAAATTCCTAAATATTAAATAATTAAGAATTTATAAAAAATGAAATATATTATATTTCAACTATATCTAACCTATAGATGATTTAAATTTAATTTATCACACTTAAAAATGTATTCAATTTTATAAAAAATGTTGATTACTCATATCAGAATTAAAGATATTCTGAAATATTCTGAAATATAGTTTACCTGTTCAACAATTAATTTAGCCAATTCTGGATTTGAGTCTTTAAGTGAAAGCAATTTCTTTATGACTGCATGTCTAAAAAAAACACACATAGTTGTTAGATACAATTATAAACATTTGTTGATTTGAATTACTTAGGGTTGAGTTCCAGTTGAGGCTGAAGGACTGAAAATAACATCTCCTCATCCATTTGTTTTAGTTGAGTTTTAATAAAATGCCTAGCAGCTGTCATATCATCAACAGTGATTACACATGGATGGCTTTCTAATTGTCCAGTAATTTTTACTTTTTTCACTTTGTTACCCAATACAGATTCAATCCAAGGCAATAAAGAATCTAATTGTAACTGACTCAAACTATCAGTACCTATTAAACAGAAATTTAATGAAATTAATATATAATAATTATTTCAATTTTACTCTAATAACTAATAATATATTATAACAAACCTAATTCAACTGTTTGAGAACTTTGATTATTAGCAGTATTGATTTCTTTTTCTACTAAAGTAAGTTTGACATTCTTGAATGTTTTAACTTGATATAAAATGATTTCATCGTGTTGTTCATAACAATAAATAACTTCAACATTTTTCTTTTTTAGTGCTTCGATGTATGGAGAACTTTCTGCTAAAGCACGGCTATAACAAATTGTTTAAAAAATAAAGTTTAAAAATTATTATTATTTTATATCAATAATTTATTTATATTACTTAGGAGCAGATAAATAGTAAATATCGTTTTGACCTTCTTGTCTTCTCTTAATATAATCTTCAAATGATGTTGTTTCACCAGGTTTAGTGTACGATGATTCGTATCTTAAAAGACCAGCAAGCTCTTCCTGTAAAATTATGAAATTTGAAATTTAAAAAGTTCCTTATGACCATTATTTAGTTAATCTTATTTAATAAACATTTCCAATCAGTAATCATTTGATTTTTGATAACAATTATTTTTATGAAATCTTTACTTCAAAATAAAAATATTTGACTAAATAAGTATGTGGTATAGCATCACTATGATCAGCTACAGTAAAATATATTAAAATAATAGAGTACAAACGCGTTCTTTGGGGTCGTCATTCGTTACAACTCCTTCTTTGATAAACACACCATAATCCTGATAAAACTTCATATACTCATCAAGATCTTTTACTGATTTATCATGTAAAAATTTAACTATTTTACTAGTCAATAATTGATTCAATTTTCTAGAAATATAATAAAATAATTATAATGAGATTGAATATGTATTCAATATTTTCTTAACAATTTGTACCTTAATAATGAAGAATTCTGTAACATTTCTCTACTTAAATTTAATGGTATATCTTCGGAATCAATAACACCTATACAAACATTTCAATATTCACAATTAGATTTTGTTATATTTAAATATTGAACTAATAAAAAATAAAAACTTTAAATAAAGAGATAAAATAATATTAAATAATAGTCAACAGGTAATTGTTTGAAATTACCTTTTACAAAACGAAGCCATTTGGGTAATACATTTTCAGCTTCTTTTTTAACCAAAATACGTCGAGTATAAAGTGATACACCTTTAGTTGAACTATCATAAAAATCAGTCTGACCTAAAATAAACAAAATCTATGACAATCTAAATTTACCATTTGTTTATGTTTATAATTAAATACCTGGTGCTAGTTCTGGGAAGTATAGCAGTGCACGCACTTGAATTGGAGCTTCAGCAGAATAATGCAACACAAATCTTGGTCTATCATAAGTGTTTGCTACAAATTTGTAGAATTCATCATGTTGTTCTTTGGAAACAGATTTTGGGTTAAGTAACCACAATGGCTAAAACAGTTTAAAAGTTGATAAGCTGATGACCTAGATAAATAAATTAACACTTTAAAATGTTAAACTTACTTGAATGGTATTAATTTCAGAACCATTTAATTTAATTGGAGAATTCACAAAATTGCTGTATTTGTTAATGACACTACGAACAGTGTCTTCTGAAGCGTATTCACGGCAATCTTGTTTAAGATACATGACAATTTTAGTACCCCTCTCAATATTATCAGACTCTATTATTTCATATTCATTTGTTCTAAACAGTATTATTAAATATAAGTAATTGTAATAATTTAATATTAAGATTTTAAGAAATACCCATCTGATTTCCATAAGTATCCGGTAGCATGAGGATTCATTGATTTAGTGAAAACTTCTACTCTATCGGCCACCATAAAACAGCTGTAGAAACCAACACCAAATTGACCAATGATTGACGATAAATTTGTTGATTCACTTTGTTGAATATTTTGCAAGAATGCCTAAACAAATAAAACATGTCAAGCTATCTTAAAGCTATTCTGGAATAGGATATTAGTTGTATACAAATATTTACTTTAGAACCAGATTTAGCAATAGTACCCAAATTTGAAATTAACTCATCCCTAGTCATTCCAATTCCTGTGTCTTGAATTATCAATTTTCGGTTTGTTTTGTCGGTGGTTATGTTTATGTCTAAACTTCCAAGGTCATGAGATTCGCCTGCTTTTAAACTAACGTAACGTAATTTTTCCAAAGCATCGCTAGCATTTGAAATCAATTCTCTGATAAAAACCTAAATGCAGAAATATATTATTTGATAAGTTCTAGTACAACATTTTTTTTTATTTTTTTATTTTAGGCCCAGCAACTGGCCATTAGCTGTTTGGAGGTTTTAGTGCAAAATTATTATTAGTATCAATGTAAAATATATCTTACTTCTTTTTCAGAATATAACGATTTGGCTACAATATCCAACAACATACGAGTCTCGGCTTGAAATTCCAATTTTTCTGAAAAACCAATAATAATATAGTTTGTTTACAAGATAAATCTTAAATTTTCTATTTCATCCACAGTCTTGTAAGTTCATAATCATATCTAACCTGCACTTGGGTTTTTGTCGTTCACACTATCGTCTACATTTGGATTAGCTGCAAAGTTTCTAAAGGGCACACCTATAACAAATAATTGAATAATATAATATAATATCTATAGAACATGAATGTTAGTGAACTAATAGTTTGCTTACTCGATGACAATGGTACATTAGTCTGTCTAAGTTTGTAAGATGATTGTCCAGTGCTCCTAAAACGCCAAACATTTCTGATGAGCTGATTTCTGAACAATTTAAGCGCCGTCATTGAAGACATTTTGTGTTCGGTTTAAGATAAATTAATTGGATATTACTTATTATAGTTATTGGTTAATACTTATTTTTTTTTGATTTTTGAAAGCAACTTCACTAATTATACGCTTGAACTCTTAATTGTTCTGTGCTTTAATGTTACACTATAAAGTATAAATTGCCTTTAGTCTAATAAACGTGATAACCATGAGCATAGTAGTTATTATCTGATAAAAATTCACCGGTGCCTTGCCACCGCCGACTCTGTAATCAGCGACCACCTTGGCGGTTCATTTTTATTCTGTGGTTCATTATTTATTAATCAATTGATTACAGTGATTATTTGGAGAACAAATTTAGTTTAGTAATTAGTACTCATGCTAATTTTTTATTTATTTTTTTTAAATTGAATAATAAAGATGATGGTTCATAAAAAATTTCCGGACATCATAAGTTTTTAAGTTGTATTTTTACACAAAGGAAATTACATAATATTGTTCCGGAATACATATACGGTAATACGGCATTATACGGCTATACGGTTAAGTAGGTAGTATACGTTTTCGGATAAAATAATTTTTGTAAGTTATTTTCGTATAATATATTTTCAGACATATTATGATATCAATATGATAAATATTGTCAAAAAAGGGAAGTTAAATGAATGTCGCTCTGCTGTACAGTAGGTTGCAAGTGGGTCACTGTATAATGGATGCTATTAAATTTGAATTCAATGATATAATAATATCATTGTATACGAAAAACCATTCTGAGCTGTGACCAACCATTGTGGATATTAGATTCTGAGCGGAGCGATGAATGTATTGATTTTATAATGATGTGTGTTTTTTTTATATTTTTTTTGCGACTGTTCACGAGGTTCCATGTCTTTACGCCGACGGTATCAACGCCGATGGTATCTACGCCGATAGCATCGACGCCGACGGTATCTACGCCGACGGCATCTACGCCGACTAGTATCTACGCCGACTACTAGTATCTACGCCGACGGTTAAAATGCCGACGAGTATCTACGCCGATAGTAAATACGCCGATGGTATGTTTTTTTCAAAACGAATGTGTTTCTGTGGGACTAATATAAGAATAAAAATTAACTAATATGAAACTGAATATTTCGGAAAATTAATTATGTTATTAAATAATTAAAAATAAAATACCTAACTCGTTGTTGCCTAGTTTTTTTTTAATAATAAATATTTTTTGGCTCTGAAAAGAGCCTTTTTATGCCCTAAAAAGGACATTTTTTAAAACGACGAGTGCCCCCTAAACTTGGCCATTTAGCAAGATTGGAATTGAAAATTATGAGCAATTCCCTGCAAATAATCGGAGGTGTCGCGATTCCCATAGTCTTCAACGATTTCTTTAATTCGCAATGATGTGTCTCGATAACACCGTCGTCCCTGTGCTGGGCATTTGAAGAAATTTATCTCCAGCCACTGTATAAGTGTATTTGTCGGGAATCAGTAAATCACGCATGTTAGTGGGGCAAGACATAGCTCCCGCTACCTTTTGTCTTGCTTTAAGGATATTTCGTTTTATCCCGGCGACGGATGCGAGAATTCCAGCTACTGCCGCCTGGAGACTCGACGTAACAGAGGCTAAAATTTGCTGTGGTGTATCCATCACCGTTTCAGCTTTTTGTTTAATTGAGGCCATTACTTCCTTGACTCAGATTTCAGCCACATCTGGGACATGGTTATGCTTGTCATTATCATAAATGACAATGTCTTCAGCTGTCCATACTCGCCCCAGACACTTGTGTCTATTATAATGAACACATTTCCAAATGTGTTGTCTTCTTTGATATTGTCCGTGGTATACACAACACCTTTATTGACCAACTGTTGGTTGCCTTTCTGGCTTAAAACAAATTCAAGTGGCATGGTTGCTTTTGACTTCTTACAAGACTGAATGTTAGAATCGAACTGACCGATCACTTTGCTTTGCTTTGGGGGATTGGCTATGCCGTTTACTATTCCAGGCTTTTGCCTCTACTAGTGGATGGAAATTTGCTCGAAGGTTTGTGAAAGTTTGGTTTATTGATTTACCCAGGTGAGTGGGTAGGGTTTGATGTTATGTTTGGTAGTTGGAGGAGTGTGGGTTTTGCCTAGAAGTCGGATGTGGGCGTGATCTGAGAAAGAGTTTTTGTAGAACATTGAGCTGGTTTGGGAACGAATTGAATTTTGAATAGATTTTAAATTTGTGGATTTTAAAAGGACCGAGTTTTTGACGAAAGTGGGCATACCCGTTACAGTGCGTATGCCGATGTTTTGGACGGATTCTATGCGTTTCCATTGTGAGGGACCTATGAAGGGTGCCCACGAAGAGCCAGCGTATGTTAGAATTGGAGCTACGTAAAGTTTAAGAATGGTCAGTTTAGTTGTCATTGGGACGGGGCTAGTACGGTTAAGTATGGGGTAGAGCATACCTCGGGTGCGGGTGGCCTTTTTTGTTATGTTAAGGATGTGTTTGCCGAAGGTGAGCTTGCGTCCGATGGTAACGCCGAGGTATTTCGCTTGGTTGGACCAGCTGATGGGGAGGTTGTCGAGTAGTAATGGTGGTACTTGGGTAGTATTCGAACGTCCGAAAATGATACCTACAGTTTTGGTCGCGTTTATTTTGATTCGCCATCTGTGAAACCAAGTGGTCGCCAAGTTAAGTTGGTGTTTTAGTTAAGTTTGTGTTGGCGAACTGACCGATCATTAAACCGGCACCTCTATATATACGGGTTACGCAGGTAAAACCGACCAATGAGCGTTCGTGGCTTACCTGCGGTTTAGGCTGCTTAATGGTAAATCTCATTGGTCGGTTTTACCTGCGTAACCCGTATATATAGAGGTGCCGGTTTAATGTTCGGTCAAAATGAAAAAAGACTTCCGATTCACATGATTTCCTTAAAACGTACAGAAAATGTCAAAGAAATCTTCGAAACAACCGAACTATTCTACGTCCGAGTCAAAATAGAATCATATAAGTCAACAGGTCCCGCTCAATGTTTTTCTTGCCAACGTTTTGGCCATTCATCACTTCAGTGCGGACACACACCGAGATGCGTGAAATGCGGAGAAAATCATCCTAGCAAAGAATGTATAAAACCAAAAGAAGATAGCCCAACCTGCTGTAATTGCAATGGTAAACATACTGCTAACTATAGGGGCTGCCCTTACTACACTAACATTTGCAAAGAAAAAACTGATCACTCAAGAGACATAAAAACCAAACTCATTCAGAAATCCACGTTGAAAGTACCACCAACACATACACTAGCACCCACAGCACATGATACAACCAAAGAAACAAAAACAAAATCATACGCAAGTGCAACAAAACACCAAACAGAAAAAACTGAACTCATAATTGACACACCAAAGCTTTTACAAATAATTAGAGACCTCCTTACTACAGCCCAAAAATGTGAAGACATCGCATCAAAGAATGCAGTCATCACAACAGTTCAAAAGATCATCAGCACCATACCCACGTCCCATGATGAATGAACTCAAAATCATCTCATGGAATTGCAACGGTATCGAAAGCAAAATACCAGAACTCACCGAATTTGTAAAACAAAACAAAATCGACATAATCCTACTTGGTGAAACCAGACTAAATCCCAAAAATAAAATATCAATACCAAATTATCATGCATACCGAACCGACCGCCCAAAAACACCAACCGCTCCCTCTTCGGGAGGCACAGCAATTTTAATACGGAAAAATATAATCCACCAACACGTCATACTACCAACCACTGTGGAATCTACCACAATACATTTGAAGCTCAAAAACAAAATAACACAAATCACAGCAGTATACAAAAGCCCTAGAGCAATTCTCCACCACAACGACCTAAATATTCTAACAAACCACAATGGACCCTTCATAATAGCTGGAGACTTAAATTCCAAACATCCGAGCTGGAACAGCTTATCAACAAATACTGCAGGCAGAAAATTACTTCACCACTCGGAGGCAAATAATTATACAATTATTGCCCCTGATTCACCGACACATTATCCTTATATTCCAACTCATCGACCAGACGTCCTTGACATCATACTACTAAGTCTACCGTCAATTCAATATACGGTAATAAATCACAACGACCTATCGTCAGACCATAATCCAATCCAACTAAACTTAAACGCATCACCAATCTCAAACAACCCACCTAAAACATTAAAAAAAACTAACTGGATCAAATTCAGAACAGAACTCTCCCAAATAAAAATCGACCGCGTTCAAACATCGGAAGAAATTGACAACAAAATCGACAACCTAACAGCTATCATCCGAAATGCACAAGAAAATGCTTCCTACACTCTCAAACCAAAACAAACCATATCTCAACTTCCTGACGAAATAATACTAGAAATAACAACCAAACGACAACTTAGGAAAATGTGGCAATCCACCAGAGACCCGAGAACAAAACGTCTATACAACGCCCAAATTGCATACGTGAAAAATCTATTAAATGAACACAGACAAACGAAATGGAACGCTTTCACAGAAACGTTAAACTTCAAAAACAAATCACTATACCAACTAAACCGTCGCCTCCTCAAAAAGAAAGCCGCAGACACACCACTACAAACAATCACTGGCCACAAAATTTTTGAAGCTGACGAAAAAGCAGAACTATTCGCAGACACCATGGAAAACCAATTCATAGGGAATACAGGAATCGACTTACAAGAAGTTAAAAAAATCATCACAGAAATAAATCTAGACCAAACTACATCAATCCCAAACAAGTCCTAGACATCATCAACAAATTTCCAAATGGAAAATCACCAGGGTCTGATAACATATCGAACACAGCACTCAAAAATCTACCAAACAACATTATCACACAAATAACACACATTTTTCCGGCATGTCTTCGAATTTCCTACATTCCAAAGATATGGAAAAAAGCCACAATCGTCATGATTCCAAAACCAGGGAAAAACCTCTCCATCCCAGAAAATCACCGCCCAATATCTCTACTCTCGACCATCTCAAAAGTATTCGAAAAGATTATTCTAGGAACTTTACGCACATACATAAAACCTCGGACAGAGCAACACGCATTCAGAGAAGGCCACTCAACCACCACACAACTCTTCCACCTATTCAAAGAAATTAAAAACAACCAAGGACAGGGGCACTATACTGCTGCGGTGTTTCTGGACATGGAGAAGGCCTTCGACCGTGTGTGGCACGATGGTCTAATATACAAGCTAAGAACAAACACCCAACTTCCAATAAATACAATTAAATTAATTAAATCGTTCCTGTCGGATCGTTCGTTCCAAGTGCGAGTGGTCGACCAACGATCAACGTCAAGACAGATAAAAGCAGGAGTACCACAGGGGTCCTGCCTTTCACCTCTACTCTACATCCACTATGTAAATGATCTTCCACTTCTCGACAGAATACAAACATCCATTTTTGCAGACGACACCATGTTCCACACAGCCCATCCAAATAGAAACTACGCAATATGTCGACTACAAAGACAAATAGATCAAACCATGATCTGGATAGACAAATGGAGACTTAAATTAAATATAGACAAGACCGAAGCAATTATTTTTGGAAGAAGACACAAAAAACATCCTCGACAAATAAAAATCAAAAACCAAGCAGTCAAATGGAAAAACCAAATAAAATATCTCGGCGTCACAATGGACACAAAACTAACAATGAATGGACACTTAAAAACTACTATACAAAAAGCAAAAGGAGTCAGAGCCTCACTCTACCCAATACTGAACCAAATTTCCCCGATTCCACTTAGGACCCGAATCCAACTTTACACCATATACATCAAACCAATCCTCCTATACGCATCAGTTGTTTGGGCGCCTCAACTTAGCCAATCAAATTGGCGGAAGTTAGAGGCCGTCCAAAACATTACACTTAGAATTATAACGGGAGCGCATTATCTAACAACCAACCATGTAATCAGACGGTCGGCCGGTGTTCTGTCCATTTCGGAAACAGTACAATTGGCAATAGCTGTGTTTATACGCGTAACTTCCGTATCAAGATTCAGTCACATCCGGGCCCTGACCCAATGAATCGGGTCGGACCGATGAATCGTCCGTTATTGTGAGGAAAACGAACTTGAAACAAGAGATAAAAGGCAAAGCCTGGAGCTCTACATAGGCCTTAGGCCGTCATACAAAGGCAAGTCCAAGTGTTCGGTGAGTTCGCCTTCCGTCAAAACCACTCAACTTTACTGTCCTTCAACTAACCAAACTAATAGACCAAATCAGCGACAATCTCAACCAAGGTATTCAAACTGCTGCCATCTTCCTTGACGTTGAAAAAGCCTTTGATACTGTCTGGCACGATGGACTTCTCCACAAGATGATGTCCATGGACATTCCTCTACAACTTATAAAAATTACCGAATCTTTCCTCTCGGATCGTACATTTCTGTTAAAATTGAAGACCAAAACTCGTCAGTAAGGAAGGCAAATGCGGGCGTGCCACAAGGCTTTTGTCTTTCCCCTACGCTCTTTAATATTTATACTAACGACCTACCTACGTATACAAATTCTCGAGTCTCTTTGTTTGCGGATGACACAATGTTTTATTGTTCAAACCATAATGCGCGTTTTGCAATTTTACAACTTCAGAAACAAATTAACCTGGCATCAGACTGGTTCAAAAAATGGCGACTTCGGATAAACGCATCCAAAACTACTGCAATTCTGTTCGGCCGTACAAAAACAACAAACTTAAATAATATCCAAATAAATAAAACATTCTAATCCCTTGGTCCAGGAGCGTAAAATATTTAGGTGTAACAATCGACCAAAAATTAAGCTTTTTCAACAATATGACAAAAATTGTCAAAAAAGCTACCCAAATTCGCGGCATACTTTACTCAATCCTCAACAAAAAAAGCCCCATCCCAGCTAGGACTAGACTAAACCTCTTCAAATTATATATCCTACCTATCTTAACCTATGCTGGTGCATCATGGGCGCCATTTGTATGCAAATCTTCATGGATGAAAATCGAAGCTGTACAGACCATAAGTATCCGGACCATCCTGGGTCAATCGTCCATTGTACGGAACTCGGTCCTCCTGAACACAGCTGGTTTTGACACTGTCAGGAATACCATCAAGAAGAATTCTGTAGCGGGGCTGGGACCACGGCTATAGATACTATGGTTGCACGACGATGAAAATTTTTTGACCGTGCAATGTTCTTATCAAAAACCTCGTGACTGCTAGCGCTTTCAGCGGAACTTGTAGTCTACCTAATCAATCAACTCGGTTCACCTTCACTTCACTTGAATGAGTTGAATTACTAATCTCAATTCTCAATTCTTTTAACGATTGTCAATTACCTATATGGCTATATAGTATATAGTTCCACCGAGGCACTAAATCATATTAACTCATAGCTCTCGCAAAGTTTCATATGAATATCATTATACTATAAGATACAATATGCATAGGTCATTTTTCGTAGAATTGTAAATTAATTTGTGTCAATTCTGAATTTTTTGAAATTAACTGTGGAACACTAGTCAAAGTCATGTGAGTTGCCGATTTGGCTCACTCTGATTTAACTCATTCAGCTCATCTTTGATATTCAACTCTTTGAATCAAATAGTTCATGAACTACACACCTCTATGCAAATTGCAACGTACTCTGGAATTGTGCACTGGAACTGTGCAGTGTGCTGGGTGCGGGTGACCACACATACTACATTGTACATAGTACATAATATGACTTATAGCAGGACACAGAGATTATAAAGTTATTGATTTTGTGATTAGTAATAACAGTTAATAGGTAGGTAATTATTAATATTTTGTATTTAATAAAACAACTATTATTATACACCTATATAATATTTAATAGTAATTAGACTGCATTAAATATTAATATTCACACAAAATAGGTTAAATGTAATCAAATAAATGTATATTATAATAGGTACATAATATATAAATATATTTGGTATATTATATTTATGTATGAACCAACTTTGAAACTTTTTTTTTACTTTTGTTCACTTTTTTAACATCTTGATTTTTTAAATAACTAAACTGTCTCATTCTCATAGTGATGTATGAAACAAAAATATCAGTCAACATATTATCTGTTTTATGTACTTTTTCTTCATATCCTCATTTTGAGGTACTTTAAAAATTGTTTTGGATATGGTATGAATTTCTCGTACACAACAATAGTTTGGCATATTTATGTTTGAAAAAAAAATTTATGTTTTATTAAAATAAGAAATACACAATTAAAATATGTACTACTCTATTACTATTAAATAGTAAGTAATGACTATTAATGATTATAAATAGTCCACTAAATCATAAATACCACTATAGCAGATATCTATAGCCGTGGCCGTGATAAATACTCATTTATTTGCGGTAAACAATACCAATTACCAGTTATGTGATTATTACTATACATCAATTTTATTTGAACAAAACCCGGGATTTGAAAAATAATATGACAACTTAATGGTACACCACAAATTCCGCTAAAAGCGCTAGTAATCTAGAGGTTTTTGATAAGAACATATAACGCCGTTTTCTTCTGCAACACGCTATATGCCGTCGCGCAACCATTCATATCTATAGCCGTGGCTGGGACAGATCAAGGTTAATATAAATAGAAGGTTCGATCGTGTTGGATGGGGAAAAAATAACAGGTGCGGGGAAGATAATAAAATGACGTCATAATAGTACGAAGTTTTAACTTTTAAATATTAAATGCAGCCATGCTGGAAATTGGAATTTAATATTTATTATTTTTTATTTGTTTATACCAATTACAGAAGATTTGTATTTATTAATTTAAAATATAAAATAAATGGTAAATACTTCCCAGTGTACACATTATTTTAACCTTTAACATCAATAAATTGAAATATTATACCTATGAGTGTAGTACAAAGAATGTGATTTTGGTATTGTTCGGAACGTTCACTAAAAAAATGAACTCGTTCACGTTCACGTTCAGTCGTTAAAAAAGGAACTCGTTCAAGTTCACGTTCGTGTTTTTTTAAACGAACGCGTTCACGTTCACGTTCTTTTAAAAAACGAACGCGTTCATTGGGTCGCGTTCATTTAATTTTTTTTTTATGAATCGTTAGCCTGCAGTCAATATAAAAATTAAAAACCCATAAACGTATATCTATTATACCATAATAGATATACACTTTACCTATTCATGATAAACCGATTAGGTTTATTACAAATTCATGGAAATCATAACATTATTGTTGTATTTCTAGCCGGGGGCACTGGAATTTCACGTATTTAATTTATATATTTTGCAATTAAACAAATATTGTAGGAATTATAATGGGAAAAATGAAAATATTATTATTATAATATAATTAATTATTTTATACATAATATAATATTTATTAAATGGTAAATAAATTGAACGTCTTAAAATTGATCAAATTCATTAAAAATATAAACGTCGTTCACGTTCACGTTCTATTAGCAAAAAACGAGTGACGTTCACGTATCGTTCACTACATATGAACGTGAACGCGTGAACGTGCGTTCATGAACGACGTTCTTTCCAAACACTGATTTTGGTATTGTTATAATACTGAAATTAAATAAAATACCATATAATTTAAACCAATAATCAATTACCACTCAAAGTATATACATAGTACTATGGTAGCAGGGTTAAAAATGAATTGAAAATCAAAGTTTTGCATATTATTAAATTTGAAAAACTACAAAATATTTTTAAAAATTAAAATACCTATAATTAATTTTTAAATTATTAAAAATCGTCTTAATTGTTTAGACTTTTCCCGGTGTTGTTTTATAATAATATTACTGTCTACTCTAATAACAGATTGATAATGTCTAAACAAGATTATAAATAGAAAATCTGTACAATGTTATATTAACCTTGGGGACAGATTTCCCGATTTTGATAACAGCGAGATATCATCAAAATCAAATTTCGGGAGATCAGTTATGCCAACCTTAGAAACATAAATTTCCCGCATACAATTTTTTTTTTTTACCCAACCAGCGTTTCCAACACAAAAATACAAAATTCCTGATTTAAAATAGCTAAAAACTTAACTACTGCTTATCAATTATAACTACAGGTTATCAATACTAACTAAAAAATAAAAAGTTGAAAAAGCATAAATTAATTATATTAATATAATAATTGCTCACTTTTGTCATAAGAGCAAAAATTATACATAGTTTTCATTTTAATTCTGATTGTATCAAATTCGTAACATTTGTGTTTTTAGACAGCTTATTATTACCTACTACACCACACTCTTTGTAGACAATGCAGATCTTATTTTAGGATATTTTTAATCACAAAAATATTGAGTTAACCCTTCTTCACATTTTACTGCTACTAAAATAAATATTATTATTTTTATGTTATATTATATATCAACATACATAGTAAGTAATATTATTGCAAGTAAACATACATTTGCATAAAATAAATAGTACGTTTTAGTTGAAATTAATTTTATTGAAAACTAAAATTACTATGGAATTATTTTATGTTAAATTAACAAAATTGTTTTAATACAATATTAATTAAACAAATAAGTTTGAATTCTTGTAGTATTCACCATAGCACTAACAAGCACAGCGTTAGAACTTTTTCTAGTGGGTGCTAAATGGTACAAATACATTTTTTACATGGATCATACCACAATCAGTTATGGTTTTTTCATAAGATATAGTGATTAGTCAAATAAATAATTTTATTTATTTTAACATAACATAGCTATAGAAAAAACACATTTTATTACTATTCATTTATTTACACTCAGTAGATTTTATCATAGGTAGTATAAGAAACCCCAACAAAAACATAACAGTGAAAAAAGGCCAAGTTCCAAACTCTCTCCCAAAAAAGTCGGCCTATCAAAGTAGTGAAATCTACATTGTGGCCAAGTCTGCTATTTTTTAATTCATAACCTCAATGTATACCTACATTAAAGAGCAACACTTCTCTTTTATTTGTATTGTTTAACACTTGGTCAGTTTCTGAATGAGGAATAAACTAGACTTGGCCGCAATGTAGATACCATACTACTTACTATGATTCGCTGTCTTTTTTGAGAAGAAATCTAAACCTTTAACTTTTTTCTGAATCTTCTTCTCCCCATCACCCTCGTAAGTCATAAGTGACCACATTTGATAACAGCACGTTCGTTTTCTGTAAAACCTATTTTGAGATGTGTAATCTCCGTGTACTTATAAAATACAGTAAATATTTTGTGTAATTGTTATCAAAATTGTGTAATTGTTATCAATTGTTATCAAAATCGGGAAAACTGTACCCGTCCCTTCTGTAGCTATGTTCTACCGTTGCTCAATATAACCATATCAGAAACATAGGTCAGATCACCCCTTCACCACTTCACCCAAGGTACTCTCTACGCCCTAGAGCAAAACTCTGGACACACAACCAATAAAATAAAAATAAAATATATAAATAAATCCAACAAATCAAATTAGTTTTAACTTCCCGCGACTAGCAAAGGCAAAGCCTGGAATAGTTTAATAGGCGAAAGCCGTCCTACCGAGTAGTAGTAGTAGTGATCGGTCAGTTCGATTCTAACATTCAGTCTTGTAAGAAGTCAACCAGTACATTGCTGGATTACCACCAGCACAGGGACGACGGTGTTATCGAGACACAGCATTGCGAATTAAAGAAATCGTTGAAGACTATGGGAATCGCGACACCTCCGATTATTTGCAGGGAATTGCTCATAATTTTCAATTCCAATCTTGCTAAATGGCCAAGTTTAGGGGGCACTCGTCGTTGTAAAAAATGTCCTTTTTAGGGCATAAAAAGGCTCTTTTCAGAGCCAAAAAATATTTATTATTAAAAAAAAACTAGGCAACAACGAGTTAGGTATTTTATTTTTAATTATTTAATAACATAATTAATTTTCCGAAATATTCAGTTTCATATTAGTTAATTTTTATTCTTATATTAGTCCCACAGAAACACATTCGTTTTGAAAAAAACATACCATCGGCGTATTTACTATCGGCGTAGATACTCGTCGGCATTTTTTCCGTCGGCGTAGATACTAGTCGGCGTAGATGCCGTCGGCGTAAATGCCGTCGGCGTAGATACCGTCGGCGTAGATACCGTCGGCGTCGATGCTATCGGCGTAGATACCGTCGGCGTAAAGACATGATACCGTACACGATAAGTAATCGAAATAATTCTTCGATTTTCTTCAACAGTGTCTTGTTTGATGGGAGAGTGAATCTAATAGGTGCATTGAAAGAAAAACTGAAATTTTTACGTAAAAACGGTTTTCAGCAAAATCAATTTTGGATTTTGGTATAACTCTAAAACAAATGACCGCAGATACATGAAATGTTCACTGGTTGTTTATATTAACATTTTCTGTAGACGATAAAATTTTCGAAATATTTGTATTGTTTTGAACTGTTTACGGACATACTCAGTTTCCTATTTTTTTTTTTTCTATGAATGTCAATTAAATTTTATTTGTTGGGTAAAAAAGCTTGAAAATTTAATACAAGGATCCTAATATTATACTGTTACAATAACTCTTGAAAAATATTAAAAATCTAATGTCACAATTTTTTTTTTATAATCATTTAAATTTCAATATTAGTAAAATACGTAAAAATCAAGAAATTGTGCAAATTATTTTCAGTTAGAAATTCATAAAATATTTTCCTTTTAAATCTAAGGTTTGAAAATGTAATTCATGACTATTCATAAGTTTGCCTACTTTTTTCAAAAAGAAAATGTCTACCTGAAAGTCAAATTAAATTTTTATGAGCGTTTATATAGTTAAAATTTTTACAACATTGGAAATTCATTTGATTTCTCATGTAGCGATTTTCTTATTTTGCTGTAATTAAAAAACGAATAACTGAAGATATACTTGTTATATCATGTTTATTTTATCAATTCCTATACTTGATAAAATTTTCAAAATATTTTGTTTTGTTTTGAGCTATTTTCGACATATTCTTTTTACAGTTTTTTTAGTTTTTTTTTCTATAAATGTCAATAAAATTTTATTCGTTGGGTCAAAAAGCTTGAAAATTTAATACAAGGCACCTAATATATTATTACAATAGTAGTTGAAAAATATTAAAAATACATATGCACAATTTTTTTTATAAGCATTTTAATTTCAATTTTTGACAACATTTATTAAATTTTAAATTTAAAAATATTTTTGTAGTTAAAAATTGATAACATTTTTAACTTTTATAGCTAAGGATTGAAAATTAAAAACAAGGTTTCACGTAAGTAGGTTATTCTGTACCTCAAAAATCTCAAAATATATACACACAGTTTTTTTTTTTTATAACTATTTTATGATCAAATTTGGACAAAATTAAATATTAATAATATATGAAATAACAATATAAATTATAAATGAAATATCCACAATTCCACACTGACAAACCGTCTCAGCTCAGAATCGTTTTCCGTATACAATGATTATATTAAATCATTGAATTCAAATTTAATACTATCCATTATAATTTATACTTAAACAACTCGTGATCCACTCGTAACCTACTGTACTGCAGAGTGACATCCACTTACCCGCCCTTATGTTTTATGATGTTTATCTTGTTATTTCTTATAATTAATACTGTAGCCTGTAAGTTGAATTAATATTATAAAATTACAACAAAATAAATAAAATAGTTATTCTTGGTTATTTAATAGTCTGGTTGTTGTATAGACTCATGCAGTCATGTATTACTTTTGCCGTGATCGATGAAAGCAGAGGCGTGACAAAAAATAATATGTGTGGCTCGTACGGAAAGGCAATTTTAGTCTTGGGCGAAATGCCTGCTACTGAAATAGCTCACTTCCCGCTATTGTCACACAATATACTATGTTTGTACAATAGCTGTGCATATAATATTGCATATTCACAGAATATATTATTATATAACTATATTATTTACAGAAATGTTATAGACTACATCAATAATAAATTTAAAAAAAACTATTTACTCAGTACCTATCCCATACAAGTTTGTATACTCAATAGTCACTACCTACCTAATCATTATTTATTATTACTTATTATTATATTTTTATTAATTCTTGGAATTACAACGACAACTTGGTCCGTCGGTGCAAATAATGCATACCCGTAATTAACTGTTATTTGACTACCTTAATGTGGTCTTAATAATTATACTCCTATTAAGTTCCATATTAGTTATTATTATAAATCAATAATAATTGTTGTTAAATGGTTAAAAATGAATAATACATAATTACTGACATTTAAAACAACAATAATTCAATTAAATCAAATTAAATTAATTCATTCATTCAATAAATATTTCTATTTATTTTTAAAAAGGTATACCTAGTTAATTTAATATTTTTTAGCTATAGAATTAATAAATTAATGAGAAATTCAATAAGCTATTTTGGTTTCTTTCAATATCCCTTTCCAAATTTACAATTTCTTTTTTAATTCATTAATTGTATTTATTGACTGAAAGTTTAATAAAATACAAATGGGTTCTTGTTTATGGATATTTGGATGTCAATATCATCATTTATATACACGTATTATATATTGTTGAATAACTTAAAGAGTTAATAGTTTAATGTAAAATGTATCTAATATTATTGTATTGATGTTGTTTTTGTATCATTTTGTCTGTATCAAAAATAATAATATTGTTACGAAATTTACAAAATAGGCAGTGGGTTTTTTTTGAAATTGTATTATTCAAAGATTTTATAATATATTATGCAAAAGCCGTCCGTCTTTATATTACATTCCGAGCACATGTCTTTACGTTTTATCAAGTTGTATTATACATATAACAATAGTATGGCGATACGAAAAACAACATATTTTTCGATTAAATCATGACTTTTACAGCAGTTAATGTTGACGTTGTTAATTTCATATAACAATAAGTTAGATATACGTTCAAAATTTGAATATTTTATATAATAACTAATATGTATATTTTTATCGAAGAAATATTTCACGGGCCCTAGAAAAAAAACAAAGAGAATATAGGTATTTAGTATTTACTAGTGTTTTTGGAGCACTTAAGAAATATTCTATTTTAGTGCTTTGTGCACTCGTAAAAAAGTTATGTTACTACCATCTAGATTGGGCGTTGAACTCGGTCCAAAATACAGATCACGATCCGAGACGGCGCAGCAGTTCTAAATGTGTTCCAGCGGCATTTGGTGATAATTTTAGACTATTGGTGTGCTTCCTGTCACGAAAGCATTTTGGAATTTTTAGTTGAATAAGTAAGAGAAAAAAAATCAAACACGTCATGAAAAAAGGCAAATAATTTATATTAGTATAGATAATTATAACAATAAAAATGTAATAATAATAATTAAAATACAATTTTGCTTTGTTTTAACAATCGAACGGAATATATTTATGTATATATTATTTATATAATATGTTAATGAACATTAGCCAATTAATTGCACATCATTTTTCTTCTTTTCATCATAATCATGAAAATATAATACAATATATTATATAACGAACATTTGTGTAGCTAATTATATTATATTATGTGTATAAAAATAAATTCATTCTTCACTCAGTGACTACAGAAATAATATTGTAGGAACTAGCGTAAATTATATTTCTGCATGTTATATTACTATGGTGTGCAACGTGATCGCGTTGTATATAGAGCTTTATAATAGGTATCATAGTATTATGCGTATAGGTAATAATAATAATAAAATTCTATACTGACATTTTAACGCTGTTACATAGATAACATATTATACATATTAATATATTATTATAAATATATTTATTATATTATTAAATTGTAGGATTTTTATTTAACAATGGAAAAAAAGATATTATAATGACTTACTGAAGGGAATTAAAAACAATATTTTTTTTTTCAAAAATTAATTAATTAAAAATTAAGATATTAAAATTAAAATTAAAATGATTATGCATTCTAAAAGTGGTTCACTAGGTGGAAAAATATTTAATGATGCGAGATTGGAATCAATTTATCAGGCCCTCCTAAGGCAGGCAACGGTGCTTCAACAGTCAACACGCCATCTTTGCTAAGAGATGATTTGATTGCTTCCGGATTGGTGCCTTTCGGCAGTAAGAATTCCCGGTTGTATTCCCTGTACACGGATTTAGAATCTGATTTTTCTTCATGCTTGGCGTGTACCTTAACAAATATAAAATAAATCATCAGACGAATAATCACAAATAATATAATATAATTATGTTTAATATGCCACATAATATTATATATTATAATGACCATCAAATAATATAGAACAGCACTTTTATAATCTTTAATAGTAGTTCCTACTTCCTACATCTTTATACTATTATATATTATAGTAACATAATTGATAATAATATTATATGCTGATATTACAGGACACAGGTAGATATTAAATATAATTTGTTTCATAAATGAGAGAGCTGCAAAGTCTAGAATTTCTTTGTTATTTGGCAATATTTGGTTAAGTTCAGTTATGCATGTTGGTTGTTACCTTAGCGTTAATACCTTTAAATGTTTGATATAAATTATTATATAAAATAAAATATCTTAAGCATATATTGTATATAAACAATTTGAATTTAACTAGTTCAAAATCCAGCTTACTGAAAGATATCATATAATATATTTTCTAATTGAAATAATAAGTTAAAAGTATACATTTTTCGAAATCAGACCATTAAATATATTCTGAAGATAGAGTTAAATTGGTTTAGTGACTTTTCGTTCAAATCATTAGAGCGTAATATATTAACAATGCATTAGTAAATTGTTTTATGAATTTATTAAATAATAATAACTTAACACAATAGTTTATTGTACACTCCTCGATTTATGTATTTTATAATACAATTACCATATTGAAATAGTAATTGATCTATAGATTTCTAAAGTAGGCTAAGAAACACATTTTAATTAATTAAATTAGATACCTATTAGCACAACTTATTTTGCCGTGTACGAACTACGAACCTATTAGTATGTCTTTATTTTATTATTACTATATTATGTTTATTTACGACTATGTTTATAAATTATAACAGACAGTTTTTCAAATTACATTACTAAACTATACAAAAACACAATATATTAAAATATATAGTAATTCATTACAACTAATGTTGTTATATTATAGTAAAACAGCATAAATAAGGAGGTTAAACTATACCCGATTTACAGATGTTAATGATATTTATAATAGTTATTTTATAATATGTTCACCGCCAATAAGTGTTAGCTTTAACGCGGATTGTTCTTATATAATACGTTGTTCAACTGTATATTAAGTATATTTACATAACGAAGTATAGAAAGAAATTAGAATCGAATCTCTTATTATTTAATAATACACGTATATTTGGTATTGATATAATAAACGTGGAATATTATGTATTACGGTTTTTTTTACATTGTATATTATAATATACTTTTGTCATAATATATTCGTGTCGGAATGTAACGGAGTACAATATTATATTCGAATGCAATTTTATGTAGGTAATACTTGCATCTTGCACACGAGATCATTATTCGTTCGAAGGCTTCTAACCATTTATGGAGTTTATCGGGTGTAGACAAGGTCGATTAAGGCGTGGGTCGGTTTCAAGTATGTTTGTGCCATGTGTGCGTGAGTGTGTGGTTGTTTATTTTTTTTCCATCTAAATAAACGGGCACTCCCTCCTCTGTAGGAGAAAAAACAGGTGGACTTTATAATATTATGTAAATATAGTAAAATATGTAGGTACATATGCTAGCTATATTGGAAACTCAAAAAAAAATATGAAGGATTCACAAAATCCAATACCGCCGGATGATTATTAGATTCACAAGGTTTCCTAAATATTTTTATAATATCATATGTGAGGCATATATTATACAACAATAGTTATTAATACATAGGTAAACATATATAATAATATTAAAATGTATACCTATATTATATGCATATTATTATGTATATCAATTTTTTTTCAAAGCTTTATATGAAATACAATTTTAAAAAACCGTAGAGGCCGCCGACGTTCACATGACATTAAATGTGTGAAGGTCGTGACAAATCATCCGTGGCTGATTTAAACAATTATACCTACCTATGTGTTTAAATTGGCACTGAATTTGTACTAGTATATAATATAGCAATAGTACTAAAGCGTTTTACACCATTATTAGGTATTACCTACAGGACTAGACCTGGTGTATATTGTATAAAGTAGAAATTAAAGTCATGAGATATTTTATTACAAATTCGTTTCCTGATTTAAAAGTGTCTGTTCATCTACCCATTCTTCACATACGCACTTGACACGATCCTCTGTAATATTAAATATAGTTGCAAAGGATTCCGGTACATACTATACGGTGCAGCAGAGGAACGCTAATAGTTAATATTTACCGAGTGTATAATTTTAATACAACCGGTTTCGAAATCATCTCGTTACGCGTCGTGCTTGAAGTTTATAGAACACCCGCGTTGTATATTATAAGCGTACGTCGCATCCGGTGCGATTGTCTTATAATATGTGCTATATCGCGGCTATCTCGAAATCTCAATCGTTAAACTTATACAGTACAACGGTATAGTAATGATAATAATATTATTATTCCTGTTACAAGATAATATTATTTTACTGTGAACGGCAGAACGTACTAACGCAGGTAGGTAGGTACTAGGTAGGTAGGTAGGTCACGTGAACCATATTATTGACACATACCAATAGTTTGTTGTCGACCGTTTTGACGACGATTTCCTCGGGTTCGTATTGACTGACGTCGAATCTGAGTTTCAACATTTTGTTGTCTCCGTCCTCTTGAATCAGCGGCGAGTTGATGCTTTCGACCCAACCGCTAGGCGTAGCCCCGGTTAATCGGCTTGCTGGCAAATCGCTGTGGTTCGACGAGATTGTGTTCTGAGAGCTTATAACAATCGATAAAATTTAAATTAAAAACAAGTCTAAACAATATCGTGTTATATTAAATCCACATGCTTATAAAAAAATAATAATGATAAACAAAATGCTTAAGTGTCATAAATGTACAACGTGCGCAAGATATTTTTCAGAAACTTGTTAAGTGCGATAATAATTATTCTTAAAAATATATTAACTATGTTGAGTGTTGACATTCCTGACCGAAAAAAATCGTTTTTGAACTATATTTATTATTAGATATGAAATCAGAAAAATTACATGTACCTCTATATATAAACGAATTATGGCTCGACTAAAAACCTTGTAAAATAATACGGCTGGTAACCATTAATCATGATTCATGAATCATGATAAACATTTTATACTCAACATAACTTTGTATTTATTCATTCCTGTGATTCGGTTGTATGTATTTTTTTATCCTCTCATGTTATTAATCAACTAAGTACTGCTATAACATTCATTCATCGTTGTACCTATAAAAGGTTTATTAACACATTTTTTCTACTAAGCTATTCAGGTTAACGATTTTGAAACTTTCATAATTATTAATGTTGTTTTGTTTTACATATATATAGTCAACTTTATTAATATAATATAAATATAGCGGACTGCTCACTTTGTGAGTTGCCTTCCGACACAGTTTACATAGTTATTAGGCAATAATGTCAACTACCCTTATGAGTTACCATTATACTAATAATTCCTACCTATACATAAGATATATATTACGGTTCTAAAATTTAAATCAATGAATATTTCCGTTGCTATAAAATTCGAATTTCTGTCTAGTTAATGGAATGCCGAGTTTGTACAAATCAGTCAAAACTGTAAAGGTAGTTTCAGTTCTGATTACAGAACAATTACATACCTTCTGACTCATAAATTAAGAATTTTAATTTCCTGGAGATATATTACATATTATATATTACATATACCCACATATTATAATACGTAATTCTAGTTCAAACACGAGGTAGTAATGATCCTTTTAGTCTATAAACTTTGGTATTAAAAATGTATTTTGAAAATAATATTGATTTACAACTCATCATTTATACTATAATAGATCATATAATTATTACAGCCTATATTGTTTTAGACCAACCGTGGGTTGGAAGGAAACTAGCTCTACTCGATCAGTTGCCATTCAACTGTTAATTTAAATGTGCCCACTCAAAAATATTTTTATTTTTTCAATTTGGTGTTACGGATGAATAACGAGGTCAAATATTTGTATATTTATACGACTTCTATTATACTTATTATAATACTAACGAATATAGTCCTAAAAACAATAACTTGATAAAAAAAAATTGACTAAAAGTGACCTTTTAGAAGGTAATAAAAAAACCTTTGCGGTTAATAAATAGGGTAAAACATAGAGAACCTATATTTTAGGTTGTAAAAATTAAAAAATAGCATTAACATTAATAGGTTGTTGTAAATTAAATAACTCTGAGAAATTAGTTGAAAAATGCATACAAAATATAATTAAATCACTGAAAAGCAAACAAAATATTACAGTGAAATAAAATATGATTGTCCAAAAATATATCATAATTTATAAAATATAATTGATAGTAAAATAATACAGTAATTTTAGTACGATAAAACAGTATAATTTTACTTCAATGATAATACTTTAAGTATATAACAGTTGTGTAATTTGAATAGTTTGGTCTTAACTCGTAGGTATAGAGCAAAACATATGTTTTTAGTGTATGAGCTGTGAGGTTGAATGTAGATTAGAGCTAATATCATAATATAATATTATTATATTGTTAAAAAAATAACTATTACCTTGAAAAAACAACATCTCACCAAAGTGAGCCTAATCAGTGCAAAAAAACACAATGAGGTTTAAAATGTAAACATGTATAATTAATTTGATTAATGAAGTATTGCAATATCGTTTTAATATGTAAATTTTACTTGAATAATATTTATGGTACTTTTATTTTTTTTTTGACATTTATACTTTTCAAAATCGTGGCAGTATATAACATGTACCTACTTCTTGTATAATATTACAATTTTCTAATTGGGTCGTGGTTCAGAAACAACTTAAATATCACGAAAAGGTGTTTTACATAATTAAATCCCAAAAGAATGCTTAAACATTATTTTTTGAGACGCACAATAGACCACCAGATAACAATAAAAAAAAAATAATACATGACATTTCGAAAGTCCACACAGTCGCATAGTGATCGCATAATTCTATTTTTAGGCGATTTTTAGTACGCTCGAGAAAATTTTCGTTTTTATTATATTAAAATATATATTATATTTATAGGTCTGTCATGTTCAGCATGTATAGATTGTAGATTTCTTCAAATAAATAAAAAAAAAAAGAAAAAAAAAAGGTCTGTCATGTTAAAATCCCGTTGTTTCAAATACGTTTTAAATATTTTTTATCGAACAAGTTTTTAATTGTTAAAAACTGTGTTGAAGTAAAGAAAACATTAAATTCAATTTCCCTCGGGCCTCTTCTTACAATACACGCCATAACTGTGCAATTATATCGTGTTATTTCTGCAACAATCCTCAGCACGAACGTTAGATACGAAAATTAATTTAAAAGAAATATTCCGATACGACGATTCGGTCGACGAACGTTTGAAACTTAACACGCTATATAGGTACTATATAAAATCAATATCATACAATACATGCACATGATATGCTGGTATCGTGTAGGCCCGGTCCCGTGACCACGATGCAATAAACTATAATATTAACATTGTAATTTGTAGACCTATATAATATTATATTTTGTTTTAGTGTGGCCCTAAGTTAATATTATAATGTTTATGAGTTATCTGTGATACGGCCGTCGCCGACTTCGTTTAAGTGTTATAATTTCTACTACTTCCAATAATAGCTTGCACCGTCTCGGCCGCGTATATTTATATACTTAAAATTAATATATATATATATATTATGTGATTGTGCACACGTCGGATGAAATATATTTAATCGGAGTCGACTAAACTAAAAAAATATGCTATGCGCGTCATACTTAAATGTACCTAGGTTGTACCTTTTTTTTTTTTTCCAGTTTTGAACCGACGACGCCGCGGGAATTGCTTTTGCATTACTGCCGCGGCGCACCTAGGTTGTACCTACTTAGGTCAATCATAACTATAGGTAAAATGTGAAAAAAAGAAACTAAATCACTGCTAACGAGTGGATACTTCGTTTCAAATTATAATATATTATGTTGGCAAAAAAATGTTTCCAGCTGCACTCGAGGCCTCAGGTACTTTTCCATCGTTTTTAAAAAGTATTTTGAGTATATTGATAAAAACAATTAGGTTGTCACTATGCGCAGGATTATGCAAAACAATTTTAAATACTTAAAAACCCACAAAAAAGTGATAGGTGTCTGTAAACTTTTTTTTTTAAACTTGTTTATGATAAACCCCAAATCTGTCTAGAGACTGATTCTCTTAAGAATTTCACTTGGGTGCTATACATTATAATGGTTGGCGAACGTGAGTCGGGAAATCGCAAGCTTAAGCTACCTTATAGGTTTAATGTGTCATTTGATCTATGATCGCGGAGTGCGTTACCGTATGCGGGGATTAAAATAATAATAATAATAACAATAATACACTCGTCAGACGTAATAGGCAGTCCTACTGCAATTATTGCCAATTGTGTTGTGGTGCAATAATCTAACGCGATTCCCATCACGACCTCCCATTGTTGTTTGCTAAACCATGCAGAACGAACGCAATCAATGTCAACCCGCAGATGATTCACGAACAGTTTTGTATAAACTCTAAACCCGACCCGCACTCTTCTCCAAACCATAACTTTTTAATAACGATATTATAAAATTATTACACACTAGGTTTTGCTCAATATTATATAATATATAAATTATTATACAGTGAAATTTCCTTATTACAAAATACAGTCTCATGGGAAACAAAAATTTGTATTCTAAAGAATTTCGTTTAGTAGAATTAAATAAATTTGGTTCTAATTTGGTTTGTTTCTAAGAAATATTTCGTTAAACGGAAAATGTTGTCAAATGGATGTTTGTTATGTGGAAGTTTCACTGTATTATAATACATACCGTCGTAAGTTAATGCCTATGGTATACATATACCTGTGTACGCCCGCCGTCGAGTTTTGTTATACGTTCCCATACGGATATTATGACAGTCGTATTTTAAATTTCAATCCGATATTTTAGATAGGTAAACCCCACACGATAATTGTACGAGTCTAGACAGTCATCGTCGTTTGTACAGGTATCTGAATTTTCTATATATATCTACCTACCTACATACCTACCTACCTCCCAACCTACGTATTATTATTATTATTTTATGCATCAACACAACCATTAAAATTAATCATAAGGAATAATAATACACACGTATTATATAGGTGCACCACGCAGTATAATATTATATAGATAGAAACTGCTTTACCAGTGAAGTCGTAATCGTAAACTATTTGAGGACTATTATTATTCAAATTACTCAAAAGTTTAGGTCATATTCTAAAAACATGACTTTGAAGTATTAATTAATATATTTATTAAATACCTGCTCGAATTAATGTTTTTTTTTTTTTTTACATTTACATTATTAAAAATTCCTTTTAAGTAACGAAATATTGATATTTACTAATTCCGCTTTCAAAGCAGAGTAATAATAGCAATACTACATTACTACCTGCCTATATATTTTTTTCAATAATTAAAACTAGTATTTGAATTACGAATTTATGTAGGTAGGTATAATACTTCATTATTTTATGTAATTCTATATTATGTTGATTGCTAGTGCTCTTAATAATCAGCTATATGCACATTAATATAGAAAATATATTAATCAAATTGTGTATTATACAGACACTATGAATTATGATATAAACATTCTAAACCCTTTAAGGTGCTAAACTGCTAATGTGCTATGAGAAACAAATGCAAAATTGGCATGCCAATTTCAAAAATGATTATATTATTGTACTTACAAGGACTTTTCTTCCACGTGTGATGTCCTTTTTAAAATATCGAATGACAAAAAAAAACACAACAATTATATATTAGATAATAAAACAATATAGGTAGGTAGTACATTTTTGTTTGAAATACCGTTTTAATAATAATTAATGGGAATGTAGTACAGGTATCGAAATTAAAAATACCTAGGTCGAATTTGATGATAAATCGCATAGGTACCTTACTACAGGCACGTGTCCGAAAATATGAATAAAATATAATAACGGTAAGATTAATAATATTACGGTATATTATTTTCATATTATACTAACTTGGACGTGGTCTTGAAAAAGTTGGACTCTTTGTTCATGAGTTCGGAACGGAATTTGGTCATCTCGTCTTCCATTTTTCGCATTTCAGCGTCGAAACGCTCGCGGATGTTGCAGAACTCCGAGTCGATCACGCTGAAGTCGCCCAACTTGATAGGGATGTCTCGCTTGACGCCAGTGTTGTGTGCCATTTATATTTTAGCGTGTGCAAAGAAAATAATCAATAACGGAACGGACGAAAAGGGGTAAATATGCGACAGTAATTTATTATAGTGTACGATATTATATTTCTACACACAATATTATGCGATGCGAAATAGAAGTTGTTTATGGATTGTATTCCGCTGAAAAGTGAAAATCGGCTGTTGTAGACACGCAACGAACACACTCGGGGTAAGACTGACGCCAGTGGGTCCGCACTCGGTCTATATGAGTGGAAAATCGAACACCCACCATTTTCAGGCGGATGCTGATTGAGCGCGCACGCGCACACAGTGTAGGCGACGAGAATAACTAAATGTTTAATATATATATTATAGTATATACGTGTAACGAAACGTTTATTACATATTATACGAAACGTTCCCTTTCCGTTTTTTCTCGTTTCGTTTGAATACCTTTATTATTATTATTATTATTTTGTGTGTGTATATTTTGTACTTACGGAACCATCGGTAAAAACGCGTGCGCGTTTCGTCACTGAGGTGCGTGGGTGCAGGCCTGGCTGAGAAATAAGTTCTAGAAATTTCGAAAACTATTATTATTCGTCATTGCTTTAGACTATAGAGTATAATATAGGTATAATATCGTCATATATTTTTAATTTATTCATCCGTTCGATAACGGTACGATATTATACTACTACCGTGGTGCGAAACACTATACCTGCGGTTACCACGGTGCGCTATATTACTGTGTAAGCACTCTGGTAACCATAACACATGCCTATTAAGTGATCTGATAAAAAAGAAATATTTGTATCGGCTCTCGAATTTATTACCTATGTCTTGTTAAAAAACTGATTAATACAGTGGTAGCAGATTACGAAGTACGATTTGACAACTTCGAAGATATAAACTGCAAAAATACATAATAAGCTATAAGACCAGGTATAGCAATAAAAAAAACCCTTAATTTTCTGGAGTTAATAATTTTATTTAATTTTCAGGTTGAACTTAATATTTTGTATTCGTAATTCAAAATTATTTTATATTATAGTTTATTTTAAATACATTAAAAATTGGTAAGTAATAATATAATATATATTATAATAATACTAATATGTATTCAATACTTTTCATTTTTAATGTAAAAAAATCGTTCGTATAACAAATCCAAAATTCTTTTTAGAAGTAATTTTATTTAACAAACCCCAGCTCCTTTTTCTGAAGTGTGTATATAAGTCTGCATTAACTAGTAACTACCTACATATTTGTTTATCTAAAATTATTGTATGACGTCACATGTGTTTTATCTATTTTTACCTAATATTCATCACACTGCAATATTGCGAATAATTTTAACTATAATAAATTATTATTTCATTCTTTTAGAAGGGAAAAATTATTAAAAATAACTTTCATATTGTTATGTATTCTTATTATGGATTGATTTATCAAAACATTTTAATAATTAGTACTTATTATATTCGAAATTGATACAAAGCAGATAAATTACAGAAGGTTATTTACTAAATATTTTATAAACATAACTTATTATCAATAAAAAACACATTTTTTTTTGTTTAAACTATTGACTATAAGAATTCATATTATAGAAGTTTCAGTCTGTAGATATAATAGACAATTACCTACCTATAATAGGTGTATTGTGTATATAGTATATTCTTAATATTCTATAATATATAATTACAATATGGTTTTAAGAACTTATATAATATCATAACAATTTTGTTAGAAAACTTGGTTTTAAAATAAAAACAATATCATAATAATTAGAAGTTATTCAATTTTGCCCTATAAAGATTAAAAAAAATTGAACTAAATTAACAATATATTTTAAAACCAGTACATATACATTCACTGCCAACCGAAAGTATGTTTATTGGTACTTTATTTAGTAATAATAGGTTCTTCTTATTTTTTTTATTCGATTGAAAACATTTGGATCCGAATTTTGGCACAGTTTAAAATTAAATTTATCGTAAAGTGCACACTGCACATTATAATATATTAGTTCAAGGATATTATGTGTTAACGATGATAGTCACTAATTTAAGGTTAAGTATTACCATTTAAACGTACCTAACAAGTTTATTTTGTTTCTATTATTAATTTTACAGACATTTATTTGAAGTGTCTAGTACTTTTTAATAATAAAAAAGAGTGCCTAGTTTAATTTAAAATTAATAGATTAAAAATTAATTTTTGATGATTTATGTTGGCACACCACACAAAACTGTTAACCGGAAGTCACAATGCTGTATCCAAGCTTGTTCACTAAATGCAAAAGCAGCTAATACTTAAAATTTAAAGAATGCAACTTATAAGTTAATTGAAATGTGTTTGTTAATTTATTATTGAACCCTGACACTGGCATGTCCAAAATACGTCCAATTTTTAATCGTATAAACATTGAACTGTGTGAATATATAACTTCTAAAATGGAGAATCTAAATAATAATCAACTATTTCGTGGGGACAAACTGTGCTGCACCATTGTACCAATTAACTACAAATTCTTCAAACATATTAAGTTTACCTTTAATGCCTATAAATTATAATAATACCAGCTATTATAGTATATACGATCATTAATGTTTCGAACTGTCTTCATTCGATATCCGTAACGGCTGGCTTATACTACACAGTACACAGTATATAATAATAATATACAGGGTGATTATTTTGTTGGTAAATATCTTCATTGTGTCGAAAAGTTGGTAGGATAGCATTACTACTAATGTTTTTGGAAATACTGTTAGTATTTACGTGTTTAATTTATTATTCCAAAAATGACGATTGTCCTGGCATTTCAATTTATGACAATCGAATTTCGAATAAGTAGTTATTTACTTGAAAGTAATGTAACGAAAAAAAAGAATAATAATTAAATTACAATTTTCAAAAATAATTCGCAATGTAATATAAGCAAAAAAAACAAAACTTCCCCAATACTGGACTGCCTACCATGCAACATCTAGGTCCACTACTCCGTTCACAAAAACTTAAAACAGTATGTTATAACTGAGTTATGACTAATCCTACCTACTCGTTTGAAATTCAATTTCTATTTATATAGGTAACCATTTTCAGTTAAATATTCTGTTTCTAGTATTTAATGTAGAGCGTAGGTACTCCGTGTCATTCAAAAGGTAAAAAATATAATTTGTTTTAAAATGTTGTTTTCAAATAATTTGAAATTATCAAAAAACAATATTTTCCTAGAAAATGAGTGTTTGTAACTTTAGAATGATTAATGATTTTAAAAAATCAGCCTGTGTATTATATATAGGTATATATTATACTGCCAAACATTTTCAATTCTGCTTACATGCACTGCACATAATACAATTATATGTATAATAAAGTCCTGTAATGACTAATGGATAGGGGGTAAATGGCTTCATCCGCACTGCAAACTTCAGCGGCAGGTGACGGCCATGATACTGCTGGTCGCTGTCTGCATATTGCGGTGGCGGATGCATCAGCTGCATTGGTGACGAGGCGATTATCGTGCGAGGGTGTCGATATGAAAGAGTCTGCAGTTGATATCCGCAGTGCAGCTATAAACGCACAGCGGTGATATTGTTACTAGAGCCATATTATATTTGGAGGTAAGGATATACCTATAATATATGGGCCATAGATCCAGTGCAACTCAATATTTATGAAAACCTGGAATTACGTAAATTTACGAATTTGAAATTTGAAAATACGACACCGTTATCACTTATCGTGAATAATAAACAGGAAGGTACATAGTATAGTATTAAGCAGTAACTTAAGTTAAGTCATATATAAATTGTAATACAATTTATTTTTAAGAAATTTGATGGTAATTTATTTACATATTATTTTGAGCAAGCTATACGTAATTTTTGTTACTTTTTGTAGCATAATATTAATAGATTGCTCGCTTACTTTATATTTATTTTTATACATTTTAAGAATCAAATGATATAGTATAGATATACATATACGTAGATATATAGATATACGTAGTACCTATTATAGTCTAGGAGCTAAACTGACGGTTCTGCCTCACCCAGTTTAGCTTCATTGAAATTTGTATAGATATAGTAGAATCGGGCCTGCAGAATATACGATAGAAAAATCAGCTGATTCGTAAGCCTGTTCACAGAGCGGGAGAGGGTGTATCAAAAATAAACTGACTTTAGTGCCTCAGCCGCCAACACCAAATGATTTGGGAAATGATAAAATGATGTTATAAAATAATAGGCTGATGAAAATTCAAATTCTTTCATGTAAAAAACAATTATACATTTTATAAACTAAACAATTTATACACAATTTTATATAATTTTGTATACAATTGTAATTATAATGTTTAAATTGTTTTATGTCATATTATATTAGTTGTATTTTTTTTCTTTATAATTAACTAATAAAATACCTAATTATACAGTAATAACTAATTAGTATAATAAATTAGGGACAATTAGCAAATTTTCATTTATACATAATATATTAACAACAATCTATATAACTTATAGATAGGTATTATATTTTAGTATACTATTGTCTATTTTTATTTCTTTTTCATAATTTGTTGGTTTACAAAAGTTTTAATAATATTAGGTATATACAATTAAATAAATATTTTATGATATGAATAATTAAAAAGGGGGTCAAGTGGATGTCGCTCCGCTGTACAGTAGGTTACAAGTTATTCACTGTATATTGGATGGTATTAAATTTGAATTCAATGATATAATATCATTGTATAAGAAAAACGATTCTGAGCGGAGATGCTATAATGTCAGCCTAGGATATTTTAAATTATATTGATATTGCTATTACACGGTAGCTGCAGGTAACGGTAAGTTGAATTACCAAAAAGTTACAAAAAAGTAACTTGGGAGCAATTCAATAACAATAAAATTTGGAAACATACTTCATAATGCAATATAACTACCAAAAAAGTATAACTTCCCCAACACTAAACTAAGTAAATGTCTAAATGGTTCGATAGATCTCTCGCTGCGCGAGCCTGCTGTCATTTGTTTTTGTTTTCTGTGCAAATCGATTGTGTTCCGGTCACCATCTTCCGTTTATAGAAATGTTTGTACGATCGTGACGGCGGCGGCATAACATAATATAATAAAGTTAAATAGAATGGGGCGGCGACGACCACGCAGGACACAAAAAAACGAGTATCCGACTGCCGGGCGTCGTCGGTGACTCATACCATAATACATTATTGCGCCCGGCCAACACTTGCGTGACGTCACTGGTTGTTTAACGACCACATATACATATAGACCGTATCTATCTATTTTATATGTACACAAACTTTACGTAAGACCCTGCTGTGGCGCCCGTCACTAGTTGTTTTCGATTGCTTTCGAGCAGCGTTGCGGAGAAAAATAAAATATAGCCTACCTCGCGACGCCATAAGATAATACCCATGCTGAAGAAAAAAAACACCGCCCCCGAAAGATTGCAACCTCCGATCATCTCAGTGTACACGTCATATTATATTATCACCACAACTGGCATAGCTCATTGATTTATGACAGGGGGAGGGAAATATCAGCGGAGGTCTCTATTTCAACGCGTTTCCTGTCACGATTAAGTATATTTCTGTAAGACGAACGCATACCTATTATATGATGTTAAATATCTATTAGACACATACCAATTTTAGCAACGCCTGTAATATTATGGATATTTTAATCGTAAGCGACATATTGTATAGGTGCGTAGACGTTGTTTCAGATCGCGTTGGCGAACCATCAAAAATAGGAATTCCGAGTCATCTTTTTCTAAAATTTACTGTAGAGCAAAAACAAAGTTTAAATTTACACGCTTTCTTATGTATTGCACTGTCGGTAAAATAAGGCCACAATCGAAATTTATGATTTTTGTGTTTATGGTGTCTATGAATTCGTAATTCCTTCTACTTTTTTTTCGCTATTTACCTTCTTATATTAATAAAAATAATATTTATTGAAAATCTTTATTTCATATCTTAAATTATTAAGAATAATTTGGTCGTAAAACGAAATGTGGCTCATTTACTGAAACAAGTACATAGGTCAGAACATCAAGGCCATATATTGAAATATAGAGCTTTTTCAACTTTAAGCAATAAAACTTTCAGAGCTATAACGCCGCATAGGTATTGAGATAATAACATATACGTCATAACAATAATAATAATAATAAAATATTATTATCATTAATTTATTGCACTAATTTTTACTCTATTCATATACTAATATTCATAGTATTTAAATTGTGTATATTTTTGTATTTTTATAACAACTATAATGACTTCTCGTGGTAGAGTTAAAAAAACTTTCAAGTTTGTGTGATACAAAAATTTCTATTGAAACCTCTAAAAGAGCTAACATTAAAGAAAACCGAGTAAGTATTATACTTAATAGTTTATTTTACATAGTAAAACTTATATTTTTCTAACAAAAGTATTAATATGTATGTATTATTGAATTACTATCATAATACTGTTGTCTGTTATAAAATATATAAATTATTAAAATATTTTTTAATAGACTTCTACTAGTAAAAATAATATTTGTACTCTCTATGATGATCAAGACTCAACCACAGAAGAAATTAGAAAATATTGATGAATAATTTATTGGGGAAAAATTATTTATTTAAAAAAATTAGGAAACTATTAACTATAAGTGACGGAAGAGATATTATTTATTTTTTATTTTAATAGAAAAAGTAATATTATAATTTTAAAACTATAGTATAATTTTGTAGCAATAATAATTTAATATACAAATTTTTAAAATGAAATGTTAATAATTTAATATTGTTAAAAATAAGATGCCAGGATAACTGGCTGCTACCAGTCAAGCTATGTGACTGAGAGTAAGTAACGCCCGCTGCTTTATTATAATATGTTAAAACCCTCGAGACACAAGTATAGATTTTTCGGCGCAACCATCGATTGGTACAATTTGTAATGAAGTATATAAATATATGATATTATTATGATCTAAAGAAAATATGTAGTTTATTGTCGACATTTTCACTCGAGTATATATTTTCTTACCACCACCGGACACATTTTTACATACTATAGATCTGTCCTTTTTAGTCCGTTACTTTTGTCTGACGTGTCGGATTTCATAACAGCGGATGAGTTCGATTTAATGAACATTCCAAGACTGACCCTGTCCGGCCTGTCCAACCTAGATATTATCATTTCATTATGTTGAACATCGTATTTGTTTAAAAATCAGCTTTATCCAGAAAAATGTTCAAACACTTTATCCGATTTTTAGTTGGTACATCGACCACCAGAAGGTTATTGCTAAACTACAATCATTTACAAATGTTTATGAAAATATTGTAGACTCGTTGAATAAGAGAGCAGAAAACATATTTAAGTGGCCGCCATCCCCCACCCGGACATAGCAGAAACCTACGGGTGCCCAATCAAAATTCTGCAAAAAAACACCAACATCCCCACGTGTTAAAAACCTAACATACAAACACTACACAAGCTAATAACCTCAGTTGTTGAAGCCTCAAGCCCCCCCTCCCCCCCAAAAAAAACATATTTAATAATAAGCTTGAAGTTAATATTAAAAGTGAAAACTATAATAATGCGACAATCTTGAAACTGATGAACATGATTTTAGTTTTAACTGTGACTGAAATGAATGATCAAAACAATAGCAAACAAACAATAAAAATAGGTACATACATTGATGATTCTTAAAAAATTTATAATATTAACTATTAGCTATTATTGTCTATTTATATATTATAAAAAATGTAACGCATTCTAAAATAAATCATATTTATTTCAGGATGTAATAAAATTGAAAAATACAATGTTTATCACAATATTAAGATTGATGTTTAATAGGTATAATATTATGTCCATAAATTGCTTGGTTCTTTAAAACATTAAAATGTTATATAATTTTTTTCTTTTAATGTGCACTCTTCTACTTAAAGTAATGTAGGTATACTCAGTTTATGAATATATATTTTAACTCTGTCGTGCACTCAATTAAAATTCGAGAGGTCATTTAGTAAACTAAAAATATTTAAAAACAGACTGAAATCATCTTTAGAGCCGAATCATTTGGAAATGTTGATGTCTATTGAATGAGATATTTTGCAAAATTTAGATTTTTCATAATATATACTTAAAAAGTGAATAATACTTCGGATTTAATGAAAAAATTACTCACTTAAATTATGGTTGAAAATTTTTTGATTATAAATTTAATTTCTACTTACAAATATATTTTTTCTGTATATTACATTGAAAAATAGCTCAAAATCGTTTTATTGAAGAAATTATTTATCGTTTCGTTTCTTTGAGATTCAATTTACAGACCTCACGTTACACAACAAAGTTACTACAATGTAACAGCGAAGTGACGTAACAACAGCTTTTCTATTTTCCTGTAATTGAAATCAATAATTATTATTTTGGGTATAATATGGTGTAATCACTGTTATAATCGAAATAATGTATTTAGTATATATTTTCAGAGGACCTACAGACTACAACTTACAAGACGAACGAGTAAATATATTAGCTGTATATCTACCTATAAAATTAAAATGGAAACAAACAAAATATACAGACTAAAGTATTATATTTTATCAATAAAACTAATGGAAAAATGATGTACTTTCCAAATATTTATTATACTTTAACAATACATGACAACTGCATTTTAAAATGATTAGAAAAAAACTTCTTATTACTATGTATTTTAATAAGTCTTATATACAGTTCATATCTAAGGTAATATACTAATTTATTTTAGTTCCTACAATATTAAAAATATCAAATTTTATAAAAGTGTGACTCGCAAATTTGGAGCAAAAATATATGTGACTATAAAATAGTTTATATCACAGACGTATAATATAATAAGTATTATATTATTATAGGGCCATGGCTTATATAATATAGTATCTATAGGTATCTTATTCTTATAGTATCTTTAATATCTATATTAATTTATTAATTATTTATTCATAACAATATTATAATATCCGATTGAAATATTGAAAAATAAAGTAGATGGAGTTATATTATTGGAATAATAATTTATAGGGACTTATGAAGATTTGCAAATTTAAAATGATGAATTTTTAAAGAATCTCCATTAAACTAGTAATTTAATAACGTTACACATAGAAACCAAAAAATTCAAACGGGATAATATTATATTTGAAATGAAATTTCAAGTTTAACCACATAATACCTATAAATTATAATACATGTCCAGAAATTAAAATTGTTCAAAATAAATATTAGAAAAATATCAAATGTTTAAATAAAATCTACACGATAATAGAGCAAAACCATAACATCTTTAAATATTTTTGTTGTTTGATAAAAAAAATATCATACCAAATTTCAAGCATCAACTTTATAGTCAACAAGGTTAGGTACTTATATTTTATTTGCTGTAATATATAAAACAAAAGTTATCATATTATTGTATATAACAAAAAAGCGGGTAAGGGGGTTACGCTCTGCTGTACATTATAGGCGTCTAGAGAGTCAAACTGTAATGATGGATGGTGTAAAATTTGAATTCAGTGATATAAAATCATTGTAGTATTATATGAAAAACGATTCTTAACGAAGACGGCCAGCCTATTATATCAATAAGTATATTTTATGATATTATTGTGATAAAAGTAATTTATTTTGATATGAGGCCTTGTACTAAACAGCACCTGGGTTATTAACCCATTCATTTTTGCCAAAAAAAATTGCATTAGAAAATGTCATTGTGTTTAGAAAATATATTATCTACTTTAAATGTTTCATATACCAACGATTAATTTTTAAATTACAACAAAATAACTAAAACCGTTATTCTTTGTTTTAATATGTAATTTTGTCTAAATTAGAACTAAAAATGACTGTAAATAAGAATTATGGTCTGTGTTGATATATTTTTTAGATTTGTTATGAACTATTATGACATTATGAACTATTTGTGTGAAACCATGATTTAAATTTTCAATCCTTTTCTATAAAAATTAACATTTTATATTTTTTTTAACTGCAAAATAATTTTTAAGATTTTGTTAAATTTTTTAAAATTTGAACTTTAAATATATGTAAAAAAATTGTGCACATAGATCATTATTGTTTACCAGCTGCTATTATAGCAACTATTATTAGGAACCTTGTATTACATTTTTGAGCGTTTCGGCTAAGCGAATTTAAATTTCAAACTCAAAATAATTAAAAAATAATTAAAATGTTCATGATTTTGATGTGTTTTGTAAAAACTCTAACTTTAGACGTTTATAAAAAAATTTTAAGATTTTACGTTCAACTTTTTTTTTAATTACCATTTTACAAACATTTATGAGGAACCTTGTATTTAATATTCAAGTTTTCGATTGAGTGAACATTTTTTTTGTCGATAATAGGTAATTTAAAAAAAATTTATAAAAGTCGAAATTTTCTTACGCCTATAAATAGTTTAAAAAAAGTCTTGAAATTTTGAAATATGTAAGTTATTTCAACAATTAATAACTCTATACCATATCATTATAATATTACATACCTATACACCTACCGTTATATATATAGTACCTGCGGCCGGTATAGCCAGATATTACTATTATTATGTGTACATACTATTAACAAGAAAAACAGACACTACCTATATATACCAACGTAGATTAATATTAATCTTTAGAATATATATTATAATATTTTTATATTCATTCTCTATCAAGTATTTTTGAATGATAAGTGTAAATGTTTATCATGACTGACCTTGCAGATTTAAAATATGTGAAGCATTCTAAATAGTTTTGAAAATAATTTAGATTTTAATCTTTAACTTTAGAGATATATTATATAGTTAACTAACAAGAAGTTGTGTACCTATTAAAATGTTTCACACCTTGCGGCTTCCATAATATGGGCTATAGCCTACGATATATGTATAATATAATAATAATTTATATTAAAATTAAGATGTCTGGTTATAAATTAAATCTATCGTAATAGATGTAAAATATGTTATAAATGTATATCCATCGTAAAAAATGTAAATTTTATATCACACGAAGTTTTCTATATTTTTCATTAAAATAAAATAAAAATTGTCTGAAATCAGTTTTTTTTTGTTAGGTTCAAATTATTATGTGTTATAAATTATAATATATTATATTACGATCTTAAAATATTAATACATGTATATAAATTGAATATAGTTAATAGTTATTAATAGTAATAAACGAACGAAGGTTAAAAATCAAATTAAATGCAATAATAATGTGTCACATTAACTGGTTGCGCCTGGTGGCTGGTATACTAATCCTAAAATAGTCGTCGTTTGGTTACCGGATAAATCCACACGCACCATATATGGTCTATGTAGGTAGATTTTTTACTCTCCGAGACCTTTTTGGCTTCTGACCGGTCGTTTCTTAAATAAATCCCTTGACTCATATTATTATAATAACATGTATTTAATATTCTCAACCGCCGATCGTTTGTCGGACGTGTATAGGTACTTAATTTATAAATTAACGTAACAGGTACAATACAATCATAACTGAATTACATAATAAATTAGGTCTGTAGATAGTTTTTTGCAAATTCTAAAGAACGCACTCAGTTGATTCAACACCACTGTCGATATTTCATTTACCTAATAGTAGATTTGGCAAATCGGACGGTGACTTTTGGAATGGTATCAACAATAAAAATAACTATTCAATGTCGAGGTATAAACTAAAGTATTTAAAAACCAAAAGTTTTTCAAACTTACTTGAACTCAAACCTTAAAAAAAATCGCTGTCAACTATAACTACTGTATGGCTCATTTAAACGGAGAAATTATAAGAATAACAAACAATTTAGCATAATATTATAAGATGATTCAATTAGTATCGTCTTTGCTAAACTATTTTTGTGTTTGAACTTGAACGTATTATTATAATAATAAATAATTTGTAGTATAATAAACTTATTCTTATTTAATTGTATAAACTTCTTTATATGTATTTACATTGTGTTTAAAATAATGCGTTGATAGTTATTATACTCAATGCGATTCACAATATTATATTTTGATACTTAAACACAGCTACAATGTAGTTATGTACTTATGTATAATAATATAATACATTAATAATGTACTATGAAGATATATTCGTAATTTATTGAGAATATCAACTGGCTGTTTACTGTTTTATGTAGATTCCCGCTGTATTGTATAAAACGTACCCAACTAATTTTTGTGTTACAAAAAAATATCTTCATTTATCTAATCTAACTATTAATCTTTACAACCGTGTCATAGTCATAATAATATATTAACCTACCATGAATAAATATAAATAAAATTAATAAGATTCATAAAATAATAAATTATGTAGATCTGCTTTTGTATCATTATACAAACATAATGTGAATTTAATCGGATGTCCGTGTTTATGCGATTGTGGTAACGCACTTTCAACCAAGTGCAGAAATATTCAAATGTAAAACTTACCTTTAGTAATACCTACATGGACAAAATTCACTTATAACGATAGTAATAGGTATAACATACTATAAGTTATAACTTGATTGTTGTCAAATTGTATACACATATTAATAATAATTGTCAAGATGAATGTTATTAGGTACTTATCAACTTATACTCATTGAGACAAATTTACTCACTTTTAAATGTAAACTATACAGCTATACTATAGGTTATACCTTTACATCGGTGATACTCAAAAGCGCAAATTGCTATATTATGCGCCTATTATGAGAGACAGCTCCTTTTGTATGTATAGGTACCTATATAATAGTTATTATATTATATTCATTTTTTACTATGTTGGACAATTATTTTTCTGGTTGAAAAAAGTATTTTTAAACAGTAAATCGGACGCTACATCTGTGGTAGGTAGTGAATAGTTATAGCCATTTAAACATTATTATGTTCATACGCCATACGGTTGATAAACTACAGACATAATAATCATATTATGATCCCGTTAGGACCTCCAAGCCGAAACCAAAAAATAAAGGAGGAAACAATGAAATGGATGAAACATGTGCCAAAACATAGTTGCAATATACCTATATACTATTTGCCATAATAGTGTAAAATGTACAATTCATACTTATTAAAACATTATTATTATTATACCCATTTATTTAAAACATATTTGCATTTTTAATTTTGGTTTTATGTTTATAAAATGACACAATAGCGTATTTTGTTTTGTTCGTACACTTTTCGGGTATGCTCCAAAAGTATGTCATTTGGGTTGGAAATTCGATAGTAGTGATAATTTAGACGGTTTATTTTTGGAAGTTCCCAGTAATCTTTCTGAAAATAGTGAAAAACGACTTACCACGATACCACATTAATAACACGTGGGTGACAAGGATTTGATTACCGAAGAACAAAACAACATATTTTTCTAAAATTGTTATATCATTTATATAAATAATTGTTTCTTACATTATTTTGTAATTTATACTTCATAAAATACATTAGATAATAATTATTATCGAATTCTGTTTTTATAGTTTTGACAATATTGTGAAAAACGAAAAAGTATTAATTTTTTTAGTATGTACCTACGATTCACGCGAACATAATAAATTATTACTATTCATTTCCAGACTTCACTACTTCAGTAAAGTTAAACTTTTTTCACTATTTTAGATTCTGAGCGGAGTGATGAATGTATTGATTTTACAATGAAGTGTTTTTTAATAATTCTTCAATTTTATACTTCAGTATCTTTTATAGAAGGAAATTCAATCTAGTTGATACTTTGAGGAAGTCAAACGTAAAAAATTCCAGGAGTTTTCAAAACCGTCAAGAAAAACAAACAAAAAATTTAAGAAAACATATATTTTTATGCGAAACAGGTTTTCGAAAAATTTGATTTTGTTTTTTGTAAACTCTAAAAAATTACTGTATAGATAGGTACATGCAATTGTCGTCGAATGTTTATATTGTCGTTTCTAATTATATTGAAATATTAAAATGTATTAAATAAACAAAAGAATAAATTGGTACAAATGACTTTTGTGCACCTATACAGTATTTACAGGCGTTCTAAATGTACTATTTGCTATAATTTAGCCATGAAAGAGATAATCTGAATCTGGAAAATAATGTTTATGTAAAGTACTAAACTTTATAGATATAATTAACTATAACATAAGTATAATATTTTAATATATACTATTATTTCGTGTACAACCTTTTTTATGACTAAAACTTTTCTAATATAATTTATAAGTATTCTATTTCTTCTATATAAATAATAACTATACTTTGCATCCCAAAACAATTACAATTTATTTCAATCTAAATTCAAAGTCTTGAAAGAACCTTCAACGCCAAAATAATCACTTTCCGTCTTTGGTTTACCCGGACGTTTTTGTTCATCTACTCTGTAGGTTTCTTCTTCTAAGAACCATTTTCTCATTGCTTTGACTTTATCAAATGTATCATCTGATTTCATACAAAAGACAATTTAGTATAGTTGTATAATATATTATGTATCTATATAACTAGGTATTATTGATATTTTGGTTTAGAACGTATTGTAGGTATTTTTATGAGGCTATGGGACCGGGTGGCAGTATTTTGTTAAACACTTCCCACCCGTTCCCGAAAAAAGGTATTTTTATGAAATTAATAAATTATTGACCCACCACTTAAATTTTGTAGAGTTTGACCACTTCCTCCGATCTCAATTGGCATTATTTCTTTAGGTATATAATCAAATATCGTTTCAGAATCTGCAGCCGAGTGGTAGTACAACTGAAATAAAACACAATTATATTAATGCACTGTAAATTATATTTTTAATACTATAACATTAAATAATGTAAACAACAATTAAAATATTATAAAAAAAAAGTTAATTACTTTCTCGGATAATTCTTTTTTCATAAAAGGTTTCGTCATACTAGTTATCATGTCAATAAACGGAACTGTGTTTATCGTATGAATAGCTTTTAAACGAGCCGGTAATCCATCCTAAAATAAAAATCATTAATAAGTAGGTAGAGAATTCAAATTTCAAAATAATTCTTCTAATATAGTCATACTTGCAGGAAATACACGTATTTTTTCATCATATTGATACCAAGACGACCAACGTGACTAAGACTAAAACCTTTCATGTCGTAAATAATTATAAGTCCGTTGAAAGTTCCTGAAGTCATTAGCAACATATCGATCACCATACTGAGTGCTTTAATGAAATCAGATAAAACAAACAATTCTGCCTCTACTCGTTTTGCGTATATAAATATAACTTTGCAACCATCTGGAGTTGATCCCGGCAATGCACTAAATGAACTAAGGAGTAATGTACTTTTGAGTAAACAATAATTGTACACTATATTATATTAATATGTTTTTGTTTTACATAGTCTTAAATGCTTCTAATACAGATTTTACATCAGTATCTCGTTTTGTGAATAATTCGGGCGAGTGAGTGCGAAGAGTGAAATACGACTCTATGGTTACTTTAGTCGGTTCCAATCGATAAAAACAGCTATGAAAAAATAGCACGAGGAGTTCGTCTGAAAATATTTTAATTATTTTATTGGTACATCAACATGAATTAAAAATTAAAACGTATGTACCAATATAAGTAATACAATAAATTATACAAATCTGTAAGAATCTTATTTGATACGTGTACATAATATATTATTATAGTATAGTAGTATATACCGTATGCGCAATAACACTATAAAAGTCTTTTCAATATAGATAAATAAAAGTGGGTCGGACACAGACTACAAAACTGTACCTAAAGAGTGAGCATCACACTTGTCTCGCATCGCTCACCTCAGTAGCCTGAGATAATTGTTGTGGTATAGTTATTGTAAATTAAAAATCTACTATTAATTCTCATAAAACAATTTTTAGATTTTTAGGTAGTAGAAAATAAGTTTCACTTTTTTAAGCAATTATTTTTGATGAATATAATACTTATATATAGATTTATAAAATAACCTTCCATGTTTCATAACTAAATGAAGGATTGTACAGTTGTGTATAATTTTTGGAACACTAAAACGCTTATACAATAATATGCGATAATATAATAATAACAGTGTCACAGTGAGTCGGTGACACACTGACATAGTGGCTATCAAAACATAAATAAATTAAAAGCACACATCATTATGTAAAATACTAAGATGTAAGACACATGCAACCTAAAAATTCGTATAGGTAACTACCGAATCTTTAGCTTTTAAATTTAATGAACGTTTTTTTTAAATACCATTCATGTATTCTAAATTGTTTATGTTTTGTTCAAATTTCAAAGTTAACTATGCCAGCTAACGACCGAATATGAGTTAATCATAATTTATAATTATAGTAAAAATTAATGATGAAAGATGAGTGATGACTTTTGAACATTTTTATCATCATGAAAGCTTTTGTAACAAAACTTAAAAAGATATTCAAAAGCAATGCGAAAACAATCCCTACCTTGTCTCATGTTTGAAACAGAAAAAAAAAGGTTAATAACATGTAGGTATATAATATTATATTATTATAACATCATTAATCTTTTTGACATATAATTTCTGAGTCGAAGAAAAATATCAAATAAGTACCTTTTATTAGTATTATATTATTATAAATTATATTTCGTGACCTAAATTGAAAACATTTTTCATGTTGCCTATATAAATACATATATATAGTGAAATACAGGACAAATAATTTAATGCGTAGGTATCATAGGTATTTCTATGATACTCTAAATAGGTACTTGCCAGTAACGATTGGAAGGTGTGGTTGTTTGGATATCCATTCTCTGAGATGATTTAAATCTTCTTCATTGAGTTCTGGGTTTTTTTTAAATTCATCTGGAACGTTAAAAAAATTCATGTTTTACAGGATTATACTACCAAAAGTTCTAAATAAGTACACAATACTACAATTATAGTAGGTACTAAAATATTTTTCAATTACCTTTTCGTTATATACTAAACATAGTGGACAGTAATTACAGACAACAATAAATATTATTTACAATTGAATACACGGGAAAAGCCTTGGAAGTTCCGTTGCTTGTGACATATACTATTATTATAAATATAGGGAAATTATTACTAGTCGCACTTTTATAATAAAATAAGTAGTTATATATTAATGTGTACCGTGATACACCAAGCATGTTCATTGTTCATCCTTTTTTTTCTTTAATAATAGTTATTTAAAAAAGTATTTTTGGAATATTTGAATATACTTTAGACCATATTTTCAATAACTTGAGATTTTTTTTACTTCTTGGATTTGTCATGTGGAGATTCAAAAGTCTGGTTTTCAAATAAGAATCTTCTTTTTGATTTACATAATTCAGTGTATAATGTTTTTTAAATATTGACGTACTACAATTAAAATTCGAACAGTTATTTTACTTTGTATTCTATAAGGTCTAAGGATAATAGTTACCACATTCCTTACACGATAACTAGTTTGAAAGGTAGTACGACTGAGGTTACAGTAATTAAGCAATTTTAGTCATGTTTGTTCATCAACGTATTTTAAAAAAATGATCCAAGTATAATAAATACTAGATCTAATATTACGCACCTATTTTATATTTTTGTAAAACCATTTATAAACTTCGTTATAATCTTTTATAATATTTTTAGTATAAACATTTCAATAATTGATAAACTACTACCTAATTAGAATTTCACATTAGATAGGCTATTAAAAACATTTTCAAAAAAAAATTACCCACCTAAATTGTACAGTAAAAAGGGATTCCCCTCATTCGTTCTCATTTGAAAAACAAAAGTTTATATCGCTACAGTACTCTCTTTCAGTAGTACAAAAAAAGTGTTATTCAAACTTGATCTTTTATAAATTATTATGGTACTATAAAATAAAACCAATTATTAAACCACGATAATTATGAAAGGTTAAACTTAGAAATTATAATTTATAATAGGTATCAGGTATATTGTGTATACAATATAAATAGCAATTCACCACTACTCACTATAGCCTATACATTATTAAATAGAGTATTAGAGTATAAAGTGATGATTAATCAGAACTGTCTTTAAATAATATTATAAGTCACTATTGACGATTTTAGTATTTTACTCTTATATATAACTGTACAAGGGCACAAGGCAAAAAATATGTTGAAATAATATAATCTATATATAGTTATATGTTTCCCATAAATTAAAAATTTAAAAAAAATGCTTAATATAATATTGTTCACTCTAGATGTTAAATTATATTATAAAAAAAATTAGTGATAATATACTCACTATGCGTACCTATATCCATATCAATACATACTAGATACTTACCTAAGTTCTGTTTATCGAGTCTCTAAGTTAATGCTCTGACCTAAGAGCTCTGCTTGGTCTAATAACTTAACTGGCTAACAAATCATCTTCATATTAATATAGGCATTTAAAAATTCAAATAAAAAAGGTGATAAGTGGGTGACCCTCTGCTGTACAGTAGGTTACAACTTACAAGTGGGTCACTGTAATGGATGGTCTTAAATTTTAATTCAATGATATAATATCATTGTATAAGAAAAACAATTCTGAACGAAGACGATCAGTCAACCTATGATATATAGGTAACTAAGAATATTTTGATGATATTATTGTGAATAAAATAATATTTATTCACCTATTTACATGAAACTTTGTTTTAAATTTTCAATCCTTAGTTATAAAAGTTGAACATTTTATAAATGTTTGACTCCAAAATCATTTTTAAATTTTAAGTTTGATAAATCTTGTTGAAATTCGGACATTAAATGTTTATAAAAAAAAATGTGTGCCAATTATAAAAATTGACAAAATAAACATATAGTGTACATTTTAAGTATCTTCGGTTATTCGTTTTTGAATTACAGCAAAATAAAAAATCGCTGGTTACCTATACATTATAAATCGAGTGAATATCCAATGTTGTACCTATACCTACATTTTAACTTCAAACGTTCATAAAAATGTAATTTTGCTTCCCGTTAGATATTATTTTATTGACAAAGATATAAAAATTTATGAGGAATTTTGTGTTAAATTTTTCAAATATTAGACTTAAACAGACAATTTTTTATGAATATTTAACTCAAAATAATTTGCAAATATTTGTTATTTTTACGTATTTTGTCAAAATACGACCATTAAATGCTTATAAAAAAAACTATGACAATAATATAAATTTTTAATATTTTTCAACTGCCACTGTAACATTATAATATTAGGAGCCTTGTATTAAAGCCTTGTTTTCAAGGTTTTCGACCCAACATATAAAATGTTATTGATATAAAAAAATGGAAAATTAAAATGTCCGTAATAATAGCTCAATGCAAATCAAAATATTTTTAAAATATTGTAAAGAAAATGCAAATTCGATTTGGTCGAAAATCGATTCATGTAAAAATTCCCATTTTCCTTAATTTTTTTGGTTTTTCCGGTGCTTTTGAAAACTAATGAGAATTTTTCACTTTTGACCCTCTAAAGTACTTACTTGATTATTTTTCCTATCAGAAATTAATGAATGATGCTGTTGAAGAAAATTTGAGCATTTTTATCGTCCTAAAAAGTGATGACAGACAAAAAAAATTTTAAAGTTAAAAAAAAACACACTTCATTGTAAAACCAATAGATTCATCGCTCCGTTCAGAAATATTACTAAATTAAATTTAGGTACCTACCTATTATTTTATTTTCATTTTTATTAATTTTATATAATATATAATTGTTATATAGGAATAATATAACTAGTAAATAGTAATTATAATATTATGGGTAAATTTTGTAATCGGATGAGCTCCGAAGAAAAATTGTATTTCTCATCTTTAATCATTTATATTAGTCCAGCCCTGTATTTATTGATGTAACATAGGTATAATATAACGCATCTACAATTTATAGATAATAATATACACGTTATTTAATTTATATAATAAGTATTAATAACAGACGCGACCTTGTATATGTAGAAATTATGATGACTATCCACGACTAATTTTACATTGCACATTAATAAATCTGTAATGAGCAGGTATGTAGGTAATATTATATAGGTAATTGGCACTGTAGTATTATGTGCCTAGTACAATAAATAGTTGAACAATATTACAGGACATGTAATTGGTATTCTTTTCTACCCATGTCATAGGAATGAATAGACTTGGTAGCAATAGTAAATATGTCAAATTCAGATATCTAATTTAAGTAAAATATCATTCTATCATGGGAATGTACAGTAAGTTAATTAATTGTTGTTATGATCATATGATCGTTCAATGGTATAATTGCGCAATCCTTTTAGCTTTTTACCAAATGAATAAAGCTTTCATGTATAAAAGAATCAATATGGAACTACTAATACTATAATATAGGTACTAATTGATTATGTAGACATATAGAAGAGCTTATACTACCTACGTGGTATGTTAGGTATATTATTATAATACATCTCGATGATAAAGAAGTACCTTCAAACGAGGATACTGAGAGTCAGGAGAAGTTAAGTTTCATTTAGAATTAACGGAAAAACCATAATACGGCTAGGTAATTTTACCAAGTTAATACTATAATAATAATATATCAAAAATTAATTACAATATATGCCTCAAGTCCTTCGTACTTTTTATCACATTTTTATGACTGACCAAATTTGTACCAAGTTCACAAGTTAGATCGTATGATGGTAAATTTTACATTATCAAGTAGTTACTTAAACACGAAAATTCAAATGTATAAATGTATGACAGTGTTTATTGGATACCGACTGTTTCTATAAGGGCTTAAGTATAGGCAATATTTTCAACTTATTTTTGTAGTGCAAATGCGTGTGTATAGTGAGTGATCATAGGGCGCAGATTTGTTTATAAACAAGTCAAACAATTTAAGGGATCTTGCTACTGCTGTCAATTTTAGCACAAAAGATCTTAAGTTTTGAAAATTAAAAGTTAGTTTACGTTGTCCGATTTGGAATGTGGACAAACAATTTTCTATATATTTTACTTGGTAAAATATAAATCTTATATTATTGTGACCTGTAAGAAAACTTAAAATATGAGTTTTCTCAAATTAAAATTTATAATTAAAATTAAAAACGGAATGTGTTTCGTAAAATCTGCAGACATTTTTCTGCTGAATAAAAATATTTTTTCAGAATCAAAATCAGACAAAGTTATACTGCCATTAACTTTAATTTTGTCAAAGCAATAAATAAGTTGTCGTAAAATTCGTATAATGAATTTCATATTGTTATTGAGTTGAACTTGTGCATGCTCCTATGGGAGAAGTACTTGCATTGAATTTCACTCACACTAATACATAGTAATTATTAATTATATTATATATAAATAATAATCATAACACATAGAACACGAGCGGGTAAGAAGAGATTATAAATTGCTTGAATGTTCCTTATCAAGGCTTATTAACGAAAAATGTTTTGTTAAAATTTAGTTTTAAGAAAGGTTTTAAACAAAGGTATTGAATAAATTCACAAACGAGAACAACGGTTAGTTTTTACCGTATATTATATTACTAACTAGTTTCATTGAACTAGTCTGTATTTCGATACTAAAAATCATAATCTATATTATTGTTCTGTGATATTAGGTATCTTATTTTTTGTTATTTTCTCTATACGATTAACGAGTGATTGAACACATTTTAAATTGGCCACATAAATATGATTATTTTTCATATAGTCTTTTAAAATAGGTAAATATTATATTATAATAAGAAAATATTATATCAAAATATATAGGTACACTTATTGGTAAAATATTTAAAATCTTACGAGGATTTGATAGTGACTGTTTTTAAGGAGTTCAATATAGGCAATTTCTTGTGTTTTTGTTCTTGTAAAATAATGTTTAAATAGTAAATTTAATAAATTATAACAATTATTGTGAGTGACTGTGTATCAATCATCTACCTTAACCTATTTATCCTATAACATTTCTGTAAACATATTAATTGAATTTTTTATGAAATTAATTTGAAACCAACTTTCTTACTTTTTTACCTAATTTTTCCACCTCTATATTTTAAAAATTCATAATATTCAAAGCTCCTCAAGTTGAAAGTGTAATAATTGGTAGCTTCTTTCATAACAATTGTATATTCACGTTTATCTTATCTTAGTCAAGATTCTTTTTGTGACAACTGATACAGATTGTATACCTACCTATATCACTTGTGAAAAACTAAAAAATAAAACATAAAAAATATATTTAAAAAATCTGATTTTGAAGGATTCATAGGACGTTACCCAGACATTTGTTGTCTCCGTCATAAAATGTACGTAAAATACCAAATTTACGCTTAGCAGATCACGTTTAGCTTCGTTGGTTAAAAGATTAGAATGAATCGACCTATTTTGAAATTTGATGGTACGAACATTATCTGTTGTGCGACAGGCTTTTTTACGATGATTCACTTTTTAAGTGAGTTATGACTTATGAGCATTTTTAATTTAGGGTATGTTATATACATATAACTTGCTACAAAATTGAACTACAAGACCCACATACAAACACAGGTAATACTATCAAGTTTCATAATAGGTCGATTCACTCTAATTTTTAAACTAACGAAGATACAAGTGATCTGCTGAGAGTAAATTTGCTATGTTAAGCATTTTTAAGACGGAGACAACAAAATAATTCTAGTGTTACGTCCTCATAAGGAGTTTCAAAAAAGTGTAAAATGTGTATTGAAGTAAATTTCATGCAAAACCACAATATTTTAAATGTTGAGAATTAAAAATAATATAGTGTCTACATGCATTGATACTTTTGACTTTTGAGTTACTGACCTATGATGATGTAGGTACCTATCAAAATAAATATTAAATAATATTATTAACCGTCAATAATATTGAACTATTTGTGATGTGTCCACGTGGCAAGTATCAAACCAAATTAAAATAATGTTATGTTTGAATTCAATATAAATTATTTTATTAACTAAGAGATGAAATAAAAGTAAGACACTTTGTCATTATCAAATCAATTGAATGTTTTACTATTTGATAGGTATTATACTGATCGTAGTGTCAAATGTCAATTTTGAAAATGTAATATAATAATATTCAGTTTATGTAAAAGCGTACAATATATTATAAATATTATTACTTATAGGTACTGTGTAGAAACTTACTGAATTTGAACTGATAATGCACAGGTATAAATTCGAATAGTTTTAGGTAAAAAAAAAAAACCAATACGTCATTAGAAAAATCCGTCTATGTGATCGACAACGATCGCAACTGTTCGGAAAGCCACCAATACCTCGAATTCAGAACGACGCTGTTCGGTTGGAGTTTAACTTATCAACACCGCGTGCGGTTTACAACGACGTCCGTAAACACCCGCAGATTGTGTTTGTACTTTTATTTTCGGTTTTCTGTGAAACGCAATGGTTGTTTTGGCTCAAAACAGAGGAGTACCGAAGGCCACGAAGAGGTAATGAAATAATATTTTGCGTAGTGAACAGTAGGGCTTTTGGATACTCGGTGCTGGTGTTTTCGAATTCTCGAAATCGCCTCTTATCCGAGGACACCGGTTTTGACCTTTTACCGTGGTTGATTGTCGAGTTAAAAAAAACTAAAACGGACGTACTTGTCACCGGTCACCGGTGTTCGGCCGGTGTGCGTTTACTAATCGGTACGGCCAATGATTTATCAAATATCTGATTGGGAATTTCGGACACGATTAATTGTAATCAAAGTTAATTTAAATTCAACATTTTTAATTTTATTATTTATTTATTTATTATTCTAGTAATTATTATAGTATCATTTACGATGTCGGAATCTGAAGACTCATCGGCGTCTACCATCACTTCACCACAATGTTCGCCAGTCTCCTGTATACCTTCCTCATCAGCATCATCACCAACCGTAGTACTGCCTAAATCACCGATCAAGAAGGACTTAACCGTCAATAGACCTACACGCCCCACATTATCCCATCCGTCGACTGCCGTAATGGTAACCGCAGCCATTAAGTCGTTGAAAGACAAAAAGGGTTCTACTCTACCCGCGATCAAGAAATATATGGCCATCAACTATCAAGTGGATCCGACCAAATTTGCCCCATACATCCGCAGGTACCTTAAATCAGCCGTCGCCAAGGGTGAATTGATTCAGACTAACGGTACCGGTGCCATGGGCAACTTCAAACTGCCGGCCGCCGAGAAAAAACCCGTCGTGAAAAAGAAAGCCGATGTCCCCGCGGTAATCAAGAAAAAGCCGGAAGCGAAAAAACAGATCTCCAAGAAGGCGAAGGCACCCACTTTGACGTCTGGAAAGCGGAGGTCTATCGAGGGGAAGACGACTACAACCCCTGTATCGAAAGCTAAGAAACCCAAGAAGGTCGTAACGGCTGTTGTCAAACCGAAAACCAAGAATAAGGCGGTTGAGGTGGTTGCCGTCAAGGCTTCTCCGGCCAAAACAAATAATTCAAAATTTGTTGCCAAGAAAAAGGCTCCGACGAAAAAAGCAGCGCCAAAAAAAAAGTGAAAGAAACAGTCTAATATTAATGTAATACTAATGTAAGATTTCAAGCAATATAATTTAAAAAAGGTTCTTATCAGGACCACCAAAGTTTATTACTATTAACACACATATTAATTTTTCTAGCGTCCTAAAGACTTATGGCATCACTGCACATCATTGATATTATAGCTAATATTAATAATAACTAATAAGGTATGGTGGTAATAACAATATGGTAGTGTAATATTTTTAATCTGAGGGTTTATAATTTGTTATTTTGTATTTTTTTCTTTTAAATTTTAGTATAAGGATTTAGTAATTACTAATTAGTAGCGTACTAACATTTACTTACTAGCCTAATTTTAATTATTTCTCAAAGAATTTCCAACCAGTCATGCTATGTCCTAATTGAATGTTGGCGTGGATCAATGCGGTGAGGGAACACATAAATCTAGTCAAATGTGTCTTAACTTCTAATGACTATTACAATTGCTAAAATATGCTGTACAGGTACGGTATAAAATTACCCACACCACGTATGACGGCGCGGGCTATAGACGTAACGATTCAATTTGGAGGTGTTACGAACTGTTCGATTTTCGAACCGAACCGAACCGAACTCTGGGTGTTCGGTTCGGTTCGAAAATCGAACTGAAAATTCCAAATAATCGAACCGAACAACATACCTAATAGTTCGGTTCGATAATTGAACCAACGAAATCAAATTATTATTGTTATTATTTATTGCGTGTTGCAACCATAGACTTATAATCTTATATTATAAGTATATGGTTGCAACCGACATACCACCCATGGGCCATGGCCAATGGGAAGTGACCATTCACTATTCAGTGCTCGTCGTGGTGCAGTGCGTAGCAGGGAAGGGGGAACTTGTTATGAAAAACCCTAGATACCAAAGTCAAAAATAGATCGTTATTGATTGTTTCTTGTTTGGTTGTTTTACATTTTAATCTTTTTGACTTTTGCTTATAACTTATCAGTTATCATCATATTAATTATTAAATATTAATAAATTACTAAGACACCCAGTGTATTATTATTTATTTTGAAATCATATAAAAAAAATTATTATTTATTAATTCATAATATTGTTATTTGTTAATTGTTATGTGATATTAGACATTAGTATATTAGTGATATTACTGCCATTATTTTCAACGGTTTGTTTTTTAAATTTGTCTTGTACTTCTGTACCGTCCATAGTCTGTACCTACCGTTACCTACTGACTCTAAAGTTTAAAGTATATATTGTAATATTGTATCATGTAAGTACAATTGTCAATTAATTAATTCAATTGATAATTAGAACATAGCGTTAACCAGCAAAAAAATGTTAAAACAAATGTACATTTTTTATTCCATTCAAAAAAAAATACCTACTTACTTGTAGCACATCAATACAATTTAATAGGTCATAAAGTACTTATAAACGAGAAGCAGTGAAACGTTGGTTAACATCAAAATAATGCAAACAAATCTAAAAATTGCGTAAGTGTAGAACAGAATTCATACAGATTTAAAAGAATCACATCAATTTTCAATAGTCCAGCGAATCAGATAAACGGTAAGAATGTTTGGTCAGTTCATGTGCCAACAGGTGTTGTAAGTATAGTTCATAGTACCAACTATACAGCCAAGTTTCATCCAGTTCAATGTAAGTGTCATAAATACACGACAAATCAGCTTACAAACCAATCGTTTTGATGTCATTATTGTACACTTCAAAATAATGTGACCATATTATAAAATATGTGGTTTCTGCTGAAATAAAAAACATTAAATAATTAATTTGTTACAAATTTCTAAAATTATTCTAACACTTAAACTTTTTTTACTGTGGAGTCTATTTTTGAAATTTTTTATCAGATGAAGAGCGTCAGCAAACATGAAAACTTTCCGCTTGGGATTCAATGGGTGCTCAAATGAGTTTGTAATTTTATTTTTTTGTCCTCTTATGTTAAGTTTTACCCACAACTCTTTATTGGTAGATGCTCCATCTGAAACTACGCCGATTATTACAATTGCTAAAATATGCTGTACAGGTACGGTATAAAATTACCCACGCTGCGTGCACCCGCAATAGTTGAAAACTAATCACTGATATGAACGACTTGAAGTACTATGTGAAAATGTTTTTTAAATTAAAATGGTAGTCTGAAAAATAGCCAATTTATTTTTACAAACAAATTAGTTATAGTTAAGTGTTGTCAATTATATTATGAATTATGTAATAAAAGCAATAGTCTACCATAATAATGAATGTATTGATTTTACAATGTGTATTTATTTATTTTTTATAGCTTCATTCAATTAATTTTTATTTCAGTAACTTTTCTGGTGAAAAATTAATGGTTGGTTTGTAATTTTCAGAAACCTGGATTACAAAAAAATAAATAATTTAAAACAAGGTTTATAGTCTATAAAATATATAATATAACATAATACTGAAACATGTACATTAAAATAAAATGTCCCTGTACAAAGTATATTACTATAGTGTGTTGTATCATGTTCATGTATAATAATATATTAAAGATATTAAAATTAAAACTATTAACTAGATTAAACAATCATATGTAACAGGTAACATACCAAAACAAATCATATACCTAATATTCAATAAGCTATAAGTAACAACGTAGAAACATGCATTTTATCAAACTAGGTTGAGATAACAATTATGTATTAAAATAATAATTAGTATAATTTTAAGCATAGTCAATAAGTATAATGTAACTAGGTTCAACTTAATATCGATATAATCGATAGAGGTTCGATAGTTAAATTTATATATGAAGAATAATATGTGATTACAGGAAGACGGAATGCGTGGTAATCATTATGTGACTCAATTGTCCCTGGACATCGATGTTTAATAAAAGTTCTTATGATTTTTTTTTTTTGTTTATTCGTATGCGTCTGAAGTAATCAGCGTTTACGACAAGTGTGTATAATATCTAGGTGTAAGATCTAAATCAATTGATATCAAGATAATATTATGTAGTTGTTCATACTTCAACATGTACATTAAAAAAAGAATCACCCTATAAAAATTATATTATATATTATACATAACCATTAACTTGGTGTAAATAGATATAAAAGATATAATATATAATATATAATATATATAAAGATATAAATTAATTGATTTCATGATATAGGTAATATATTATGTAGTTTATCCACAAAGTACCATGTTATTTTTGTTCACCTAACGTCATGTTGGCATTTTAAAGTAGGAAATTCCCTTAAAACATTTTATGGGGTAAGATAGAACTGTCTAATAAACATCTTTCAGTCTCAAATATCTATCGCCAGAGTTAAGGATTTGTCTTATTTTTCATTGCCTTTAGTAATATTGTAGCAATGGAAATAATCAATTCTAATAAATTACGTTTTGAGGGTTATATAATTATATTTTATCCTATATACATTTTTTTTACATATTTCTATGTTGAATTTGTTTCATTATCATGGCTTTTTGTCTTGTCATTTATAACTACCATTATACAACACGTATGACGGCGTGGGCTATAGACGTAACGATTCAATTAGAACATAGCGTTAACCAGCAAAAAAATGTTAAAACAAATGTACATTTTTTATTCCATTCAAAAAAAAATACCTACTTACTTGTAGCACATCAATACAATTTAATAGGTCATAAAGTACTTATAAACGAGAAGCAGTGAAACGTTGGTTAACATCAAAATAATGCAAACAAATCTAAAAATTGCGTAAGTGTAGAACAGAATTCATACAGATTTAAAAGAATCACATCAATTTTCAATAGTCCAGCGAATCAGATAAACGGTAAGAATGTTTGGTCAGTTCATGTGCCAACAGGTGTTGTAAGTATAGTTCATAGTACCAACTATACAGCCAAGTTTCATCCAGTTCAATGTAAGTGTCATAAATACACGACAAATCAGCTTACAAACCAATCGTTTTGATGTCATTATTGTACACTTCAAAATAATGTGACCATATTATAAAATATGTGGTTTCTGCTGAAATAAAAAACATTAAATAATTAATTTGTTACAAATTTCTAAAATTATTCTAACACTTAAACTTTTTTTACTGTGGAGTCTATTTCTGAATTTTTTTATCAGATGAAGAGCGTCAGCAAACATTAAAACTTTCCGCTTGGGATTCAATGGGTGCTTAAATGAGTTTGTAATTTTATTTTTTTGTCCTCTTATGTCAAGTTTTACCCACAACTCTTTATTGGTAGATGCTCCATCCGAAACTACGCCATCAACTCTCAAATCAATATTTTCCAATAAAAAAATAGATTTAATAACTAATTGAGCCAAAACTGAAAACGATACCTATAAGTTATAATGATTAATATTTAACCACATTGTATTCAAAATAGGGGAAAATTTGTGAACTTACATTTAGATAATTATCTCATACGAAACATGAATACAATGCCTAAAATCTATAACACAAACGTCATGCATAAGTATCTTATTTTTAATATAATGCATAATATAATTCAAACCTTTGAATACCTTCTTTTTTTCAAATGTGTGACTCTACTGGCAGTAATGATTTCACTAACTATTGTTTTCTGAGATGTATTAAATTTGTCCATTTCAAGATTCACTAGGTGTACTCCATTCAGGTACCGTTAAATCTCATGTGGCACTCCATACGAATTTAGTATAGCATTACTTTCGTGGATGTCCATCTCATTTCCAAGTTGCATAGAACCTCACAAAAGTTGAACCACTCAAAACCAATAGACTTCAAGCAAATCCATCTTCCTTCCAACCTTCCACATCAACAAAACGGAGTCACCAACTCCTTTAAGCAATCTCCCATCTCAGCATCTCGACTACGCTAACGCTACCAAAAATAAATCTGAAATTAAAACCGACAAGCTAATTACTCTCCTTTCAGAATTCCTATCAGCGATCTCAAAAATAATCATCTTTACCACAGTAAGCTCATTCCAATCCCTCCTAAGAAGCAGTAAGTTATGAATAACCTTAGAATTCAAACGGCATTAAAATACAACATTAACGAATTACACACACACAAACTTTGACATCGTATACGTAAACGAAACGAAACTAAAACCTAATCTAAATATGTATATTGATTGTATGGGACGAGGCACGTTTGGGCCAGGGACGTTTAGGTCACTAATAAAAATGCAACCCGTTTGGACCAGGATTTTGTGAACCCGTTTGGGCCAATTTTTTTTTAGTATTTCTAAATAATTACTAGAAAGCCAGCTTAGGCCGTACGTGCGCGCTTTTAGTTGACACTGGTTAAGTTCATACGCGCCGTATCGGCCATCGTCGGAGTAATAAGATGTTCAGTTGAACTGTGTAAACCAATTTGTAATTTGTAGATTATGTACAGAACAAAATTATTAATAATTGATAACTGACCAAAAACCCAAAGTTATGGGCACAATATCAAAATGGTGAGATATCTCAATTGACGTATCTGAAGATTATTGGACAAATGTTTCAAGCACATTTAAATAGTTCATAAAAAAAATATATTTTCGTAATTCGTAACGTCGACTTGTATTTAAAAAATTACCTATTTAATAAATATTTATTTTTTTAATATTTCTATCTTTAAGACGAAGTAATCATACATATTATTTGATATTATTATAGGTATAAAAAAAAAAAATAATAATAAAAATAAGAAACTGCATTTTTAACCATGCCAAAGACAGTCCTAAGCCTGTTAAAAATAAAATGGGAAGGAAAATGCTGGTCCAAACGAGTTGTATAAAAGTAATATTTTTTAGTCCAAACGGGTCTTCAAAATTGGTCCAAACGGGTCCTGCCCATTGTATGATACAATAAACTTGCACTTTGGTTATCGGGTGAATAATTAATAAAATATATCTGTTCCGCGTTTATCTTTTTATTTTAACTGATTCGAATCACTGTGTGTGTAACTTTGAAAATATTTAGTTATTAATATTAACATTATTAATGTGACGACCATGATTGTGATCAGATATTAATATAAAGTACCAGAATAATAAAAATTATCTATCTAAATAACGAGTAGCTATTTAAACAATTAGGTGTACAATATTATAATATACCTGTGTAAGGTGATAAAATCAATATTTTTCTCGTTCTTTGATTATAAAACATATTTCTTTTAACATCATCTTAGATTGAGAATCAATATTGTGGAAATGAAATAATGGTCACACACACCTTCCGCCGGTTCTGGCTCTAATTTTAAGTTTACTTTGCAAAGTACCTACAATATATGCGTCGCATCAAATAATAAATATTGTTCATCACCAATCGGTATGCTGAGAATAGAAATTGCTTAACCATGAACTACTTGAGCAGTCCTTTCACCAGGACACTTACCAGACATTTCCTGTACGCGAAAAACCTCAGTATGAGCTCTTAGTTCTTATAGTGCTGGACAGTGGACACTGGTCAATAATAAGCTCATATTATTGTTTGAATTATATCGTAAATATTATTTTAACAAATACATTTTTATTTTGTATAATAATATGCATATCAGTTATAAAGCATTATAGTTATACCTACATATTAATTAAATTTATTAAACATAGTATTTTTCAGCATTAATATTATAATAATAATAAAAAAATAATAATAATTATGCTTAAGTAAACTGTAAGTTTACACAATTGATATAAAAATATAAAAATAATATAAAAAATAGTTTAGTCAAAAACAAATAAAAATAATACATTGGTGTAATTAAAATTAATAATTTAAATTTTAGTGGCTTACATTTAAGTCATCAGTCTTTTTAATTTTTGTAGTCTTTGGAGCTGAAGTCTTGCTTTTCTTTTTTTATTTAAAATATTTGTATGCTGATTTAAATATTTCATACGAATAAGTATTCTTTGTTTTACATACGTCTGCACAACAGGTTTATACTTTTCTTCGATTTCCATTCTCTCAATAATTTTTTTTGTCAAATTTTTAATAACTTTAGGTCCTTTTGGAATTTGTTGTTTGGTAATTTTGTTTAATAATCTTTCAATTCTAAAAATATTAGTTTTAAAATTATAACTAGGAACTATCAGCCCACCATAGGATAAATGATTTATCCATGATGGCATAGTATAATCATGATTCATGACCATTTTCGTTTTGAGCAGCATTATACTGAGTTGTAGTTGAACCCAATTCTGGAAATTGTAGTCTATATTTTTTTGCAACCCAGCCTGCCAAATATTCCATTGCATCTCTACTCATTTCATTTTTATGTTCGCTGATGATTTCTGAAAAACTACTGTCACTTATTGTACCTATCTATACTACTTTCAAAGTTTTGATAGGTTTTAGTATGTACTATTTATAAGAATCTTTGTTTTAAATTTTCAATCCTTAGTTATAAAAACTGACCATTTTATAATTGTTTGATTACAATGATTGATAATTTTCGAGATTTTGATGAATTTTGTCAAAATTCGAACTTTAAATGCTTATAAAAAAAATGTGTGCCTATGTATTTTTAATATTTTTCAATTGCTATTGTAACAATATATCAGGAGCCTTATATTAAATTTTCATTATTTTTGGCCCAACAAATAAAATTTTATTGATATTTATAGAAAAAAAAACTAAAAAATTTGAAAATTGAAATGGTCCGTAAAAAGCTTAAAAACAGTCAAAATATATTAAAAATTAGATGGTGTATAGAAAATGCTGATATTCACATTCAGTGAAATTTTCATGCATCTACAGTTATTCGTTTTTGAATTGCAACAAAATAAGAAAATCGCTAAATGAGAAATCGAGTGAATATCTAATCTTGTAAAAATTTGAACTTAAAATGCTCATAAAAATGTATTATGACTTGCTAATAAAGATTTTTTTATTGATAAAATTAGGCAAACTTATGAGGAATCTTGTATTAACTTTTCAAACCTTAGATTTAAAAAGAAAAATTTTTAATGATTCCTAACTCAAAATAAATTGCACATTTTCGTCATTTTTACGTATTTTGTCAAAATTTGAACTTTAATTACCTATAAAAAAAAAAATAATGTTAATAAAATAATAACTAAAATTTATTAAAAAATAGGTACGCAATAATTAAAAGAAAATACAGAGCATAAAAAACTTATCTCTCATGCGCGGCATAAACTAGTAGCACTCAGTAGCAGTGATGGTGATTAGCGAGTTTTTGTACGACGGCTGACGTCACGGACGATTTACCCCCACTCACACTTTTTCATAATTTTCGAATTGAGACAACCTCTATTATCTATAAACCTTGCTGAGTACCAACTATACTATCATTCAACATGACCGAATGCTGATGATTGATAAAATTTGTATGATTACTTTTATTTCCATTTTAGTCATGATAAAGTAAAAAAAATTCAAAAGAAAAAGAAAGTGCAAAACTACAAAACAATTTAACAATGTTTACATTTAACACGTGTCTCAACTTAATGGTTATTTTGCTTACAAGAGTTTTGTGCTTTTATGGTATTTGCATTTATTTATTATAATTATTTATTCATGATTTAAGAAAAATTATACAATTATACAATACAAACTTCCTTGTGCCTACTTTGTTTCTTGTTAAGTTATTCAATACATTTTATTATAATTGTTTTGTGAGTTATTAATGTTCTTATTTCATATTTAATATTTTATACTGTGTTTGTGAAAATGATCTGCGTTAAATCTATATTGATTATAAGGTAAGATATATAGTTATTTTTTTAATTACACAATGTTATCTTTATATTAGGAATTGTACAAAAATAATATTATAATATCAAACAATATTGTTATAACAAAATATAACTGAAAATGTAACTGTTTACTACATACCTACTAAACCGAACGAATATATTATAAACTCTTAATAGTTAATACATTACCTTGTATTAAATTCTTTTTTTGTACATTTTAATTATTTACTAACTATAACATCAATAGTATAATTATTTACATATTTGATTGTATGAATATAATTTTTTCTACTTTATCAGTAGTAAGTCTGGTTCTTTTATCATTTAGAATAATACCAGCTTTTGAGAAAACTCGTTCACTGGGAACTGATGTTGCTGGTATACAAAGTCGTCTCTTAACCATTTCATATAACCTAGTACCTAGGATATAAAAGCTTTCTATCAGACCACCATTTCAAAGGATCCAATTGACGGTTTAGAAGATTTTCACTTAAGTATTTGTCCAACTCTATAATGCTGGCAACAGATGGATTATTTTGACCCAGAACAGAACTGACTTGTTCATCAAACTGTTTCCAAATACTTGAGGAAGTTGACACAATAGAAGTAGTTGGACCTTCTTCGACAGGATCGTTTGACATTCTGACATTTATATTCTGTATTTTTCTCCCTATATTTGTTTTACATGAATCAAATTTGTCAGTACTAGAAAATCCATATTTTTTAAAACGTGGGTCGAGGAAAATTGCTTGAGACTGAATATCGTTGTCTTCCAAGTTTTTAAAGTACTTATCCAGTGTTGCCTTTATTTCTGCTGCCATTGAAATTATGTCACGTGGCATTTTGATGTCAAAAACAAATTTACGTAAATGCTCAAGCAAAAATAAATAAAATAAATTTTGTTTTGATATAGTTACAACATTTTCAGCACTCATCTCAGTTGTTAGTTCATCAAAAATTTTCAAAAACTCACATGCAGAAGATACTGTTTGCCATTCATTCTCAGTAATGCAGTTTAAGTCATTATTGGTGATGGCTAATGTGGACAACACGGGTTCTTTCAACTTAAGAATCCTTTCCATCATGTGAAAAGCTGAATTCCAACGAGTTTTGCACTCCTGAATCAGCTTAAGCTCTGGTAATCCCATTTGTTTTTGTGTGGTCTGTAATTTATGCAGAGCTCCATAACTTTGTTTGAAAAATTCAACGATACTTTTTATTTTGGTCATGACAGGTTGCAAATGTATCAGACCACGCTGAATACCAATATTAAGAACATGAGCAAAGCATGGGACATGTCTCCAATTGTTTTTTCGTACAGCACCAACTATATTTGAAGCATTGTCTGTGACAACTGCTGCTATTTTATTGTCAATATCCCATGCTATAGCAGTATTCTTCAAAAACTTTGCAAGTTCATCCGACGTACACCGGTCAATATAATTAATGCAGCCAATTAGTCTAGAACACAATTTAGTCTCAGAATTTAAAAAATGAACGGTTAAGGCTATATAATGTTGGTCCCCGGGATTTGGCCCGTCCTATGCTGCCGATGTGTGGATGTGGTGTGGTAGATGCTCGACGAAACATAGCCACTGCGTTCCTTTTAATTCCGTCCCTCAAACTGTTGAAGGAAGCTGTGTTTAGTGATAGCTTTTGCAATTTGCTTTGGTTGAACGGCCGATGGCCTATGTAGAGCACCAGGCTAAGCCTTTTCACTCTGTTTGAGGTGGATAATTGATTAGTATTTTATCTGTCTATGCTAGTCGTGTTAGGTGAGGGTGTTTGCTCTGGGATAGCTTGTGTCCCAGGGACCTCGTTAGGTTCAGGGCTTCGCTTCTGAGAGGCGGAATGCCCGTAGAGTTTAGCAGGTTTCTGTTTGTAGTTAGGTAGTGGGCGCCGGTCATGGTTCGTAGAGCTATGTTTTGGAAAGCTTCGATTTTGGTCACGTGTGTTGGCCAATGAGGTGTCTCCAAATTGGTGCCGCGTATAATACTATCGGCCTTGGGTAAATTTTGTATATTGATATTTTGACTAGAGCGCTCCCATTACTAGTGATAGCTATATATTTTTTTTATATTTATAGAGAATATTTTGATAAGAATTCAATGATTGGTAAAAAAAAACAATAAAACGATAAAAAATGACACTGTTTTACATACATTTACTACTAAAATATGCTGTTTTTAATCGGCGTTTTCGTGAAATATAATTGTTTAGATGTTGTTATTTTCAGTTACTACGGCTCAGTTTACGATGCGTTATACACCGTCATTGTTGTGGTGTTGAACCAATATAAAAACGATGTATCGCTCGAGTTCTGCTATATATATCCACTGTTTTTCTGTCAGGTTCGTCATAAAGTCTACAACGTTCCAGTCGTCAACAAGCATATATTCGTACTATTCGCAATGGCTCCAGGAGGAAAATCGGCAGGTAAAGCGATGAAGAAGTCGTCCGGGAAAGCCCAAAAGAATATCGCCAAGTCCGACAAGAAACGCAAGCCCAAGAGGAAAGAATCGTACGCAATCTACATCTACAAAGTGTTGAAACAAGTACATCCCGACACTGGAGTTTCTTCAAAGGCCATGAGTATCATGAACAGCTTCGTCAATGACTTGTTCGAACGCATCGCCGCTGAATCCAGTCGTCTGGCGCACTACAACAAACGTTCGACCATTACAAGCCGGGAAATTCAAACTGCAGTCCGACTTTTGTTGCCTGGTGAATTGGCCAAGCACGCCGTCTCAGAAGGTACCAAGGCCGTGACCAAGTATACCAGCTCCAAATAAAGAACTTACTCTTTTGGACAACGACATTTGCCTATTTAACCTCTTCATGCACGAGATTTTTTTTTTTTAAAAATGAATTATTAAAATTCGGAATCATATAGCTTGTTGCTTTAAGATGTTGGGAAAAATAATAAAAAAAATTTTTTTTTATTTTTAAATTTTTTAATCGTTTTTTATCATGTGGTATCATATGATACCTAGGTGCAATATTTCAAAGAAAAAAAAATTTTTTTTTTTTAAAAGAATTATAAACTTGTATAATATTTAACATTTAAACATAACTATTATAACATTAGTTAACATTTCTTAAGTTTTTTAAAATATAAAATCCGTTGAAATATTTAAAAAATACAAAACCTGAATAGTTTTTTTCTGATCACAAGTATGAATTATCTGTGCATATTAAAAATATAGATCATAAAATAATGAAAGACAAAACAAAATATATTTCTTCAATTAGGAACATTAGTAAAAATTGTGGATTACCTCTAACCACAGTTCCACAGTATATAATAATATTAAAATAACAAATTTAAATATAAACAAAACAAAACAAACTTTTTTGATAAAAACAGTCAAAATTATGCACCACTTGTAAATAGTAAAACTATAGATAAAATAATGAAATACAAAACAAAATATATTTCTTCAATTAGGAACATCAGTAAAAATTGTGGATTACCTCTAACCACAGTTCCACAGTATATAATAATATTAAAATAACAAATTTAAATATAAACAAAACAAAACAAACTTTTTTGATAAAAACAGTCAAAATTATGCACCACTTGTAAATAGTTAAACTATAGATAAAATAATGAAATACAAAACAAAATATATTTCTTCAATTAGGAATATCAGTAAAAATTGTGGATTACCTCTAACCACAGTTCCACAGTATATAATAATATTATTATAACAAATTAAAATAAAAACAAAACAAACTTTAGTGTTAAAGACAATCAAAATTATGCAACACTTGTACATAATAAAACTATAGATAAAATAATGAAATACAAGTTGAAATAAAAACTAAACAAAATTTTGTGGACTACTTGTGCAAAATTATACAATAGATAAAAATATTATAATAATACTTTTACTATTCTGTATGATATGACTTCATACACTCAGGGCATACAGCAGATTGACATTTTCCACACATGTATCTTGTTCTGGATGTACAATTTGCATCACAGCAGCGAGAAGCTTGGCCAGCTACTTTTTTTAATGGATAATGATCAATATTGTCATATCTTATTTCCAATGGAATAGACTTCTTACTTTTCCTTTTTTTTGGTGGGGTTTTCTGGTCCACAGAGTTAGATTTTCTACCTCTTTTATTTGCTTTTTGTAACTCCAACATAGTCCAAACTATTGAACCTTTAAAATTTAACAATGACATACTTCCATCGACACTTTTTCTATACAATATCCAACTGTTCACTATAGCCATGTTAAGTATTCCAATTACAATAGATTAACCACTATAAGTTATAATATGTATGTTACATTATATTTTTACCTGATGGTGAAACATTACTGGTAGTAGACTTGGCTTCTGGTTCACTTGGCAAATTAACATCAATATTAATTTTTTGTCTGGTTGAAGGAGTACCTAAAGAATAAAATAAATAGCTCAATAAATTGTCACTATTTCTTATACTATTAAAACATTATATACTTACTGGTTGGTGATATTAAGATTTCATCAGGTTTATTCTGGGATGAAGAAGCAATATTTTCATCATAAAGTCTTAATTCTTCTTCAATCTCTTTATGAAATTGATTGATTAGTTCTGATGTAACCAATAATTCATCAATATTGTCATCTGATGATGGATTTTCAACAGTTTTATTTTCAAAGAATAAATCATCTTCATCATCATCTGAAGCACAGAAACTGGCATCAGAATCACTGGGTATATCAAAATCCAAGAAAAACGAAATATCCTTTTCCCTGAGATTCATATTTGCCTAGGAAAAAAAAAAGAGAATATTAGAAAAATAATATACTAGACAATCAATATATTTATTTACTAATTTTCATTTCGTGTTATGCATGGTGGTATCATTTGATACCACATAGTAACTAGGCAATTAAAAATACATAACTACATTATTTTGCTTTGATCTTATTATAAAATAATTTGTCATGTAATTTCACATCATAAAAGTAATTTATTATAATGATACTTACCCAATTTAGTAATTTTTTCGAAGATATAAAAAAAAAAAAATTGTAAGTTTTGAACACGCGAAAACCGTTGATTGATATGATTATTATTCGTATTACGATAACATTAGTGATAACACGACTATTCAGAACGTTTCGTAACGTTCCGCACTTCAGATTAAAACATCAATAACACTGCAGCGCTGCTTTCTCGATTTTATACAATTATTTTTATTTGGTGGTATCATATGATACCGTTGTGCATGAAGAGGTTAAAACGGCCCTTTTAGGGCCACCAATCGATTATCTGAACACCCCTTTAAAACAGAAATCAGTCATAACTATTTTGAAAGAGCAACATTAAAATGGGAGAGGGTTAGTTATGGTAATAATCGAATGATCAAATGAGTGAGTAAACTAAAACCCAACAATTTCATTCGAAGTAACATTATAATATACCATTTATAATTTACATTGCTAGAACCGATGTTAATGCTTGTCACTTATATAAATAATCGAATGATAATTTTTAAGTTAAAAAAAATAAAAATATAAGTGACCAAGTATACCAGCTCCAAATAAGTTGTCCCTTTAGAAACAATATAAGAGACACCATATAAATAAAGGGCCACCAAGTATTACAGAATGTCCATTCAACAAAAGTAGCTGCTATTATATGCGTGCACAATTTTTTGAAGAGAATTGAATTTTTTTATTTATTCTCTTATCAGTAGCAAAAGTATGTACAAAACCCCCTTAGAGCGTGGACTGGAACCGAACCTAAAAAAAAAGCCGGAGCAGGAAAATATGTATCCCTAACTGTTGAATCAAAAAACAAAACGAAAAAAAAAGTTAACCTACTTACACTAATTAAATTAATTGAAGTCAATATATTTTATCACTATTTCTACATAACTTCAAAAATGGTTAAATATCTATTCCTAAGTGTTTTACTAAATTTTTAAGTATATTTTGATTTTTGAGTGATTTAATCACGCGTATTACGTATTTCCTTGGTTAACTTTTTTCGTTTTGTTTTTTGATTCATTTTTTGGTAAAAGTAAAAATTATCCATATACCTACGCCATTTAAATATTTCTTATAGTTTTGTAAAATAAAAACATACATTTAAGAATTTTGATTGTCACAATAATTATCTGCAATCATGTAAATGTTGTACACATATACACATAATAGATACTATCGTCTATCATACCTTAACATGTCTATTTAGATAAATATTTATATTCCCAATGATTACAATTAGATTCTCAAAATTACTTATTTCTTATGTAACACATTTTCATAAATTAATTAACTCTATATTAAAAATGAAAAAAAAAGTTTATATTGATGATATTATGTACATTGTACAGCAGTCCAAAACCACATTAAAATTATTAATACATTATATTTTAATGTAACAGTACATATTGGATGGTGGAGCTTAAATTCATTAAGGGGGGTATGAATGTATTATCAAAAGGTATTTAATCACTAATCAATATTACACTCAAAATTATACTATTAAGTAGGTTGATAATCAAATGAGAATTAAAATAAATTGATTTTTCGAACATGGATGATTGATGAATTGAAATACTTAATGAAAAGAAAAAGAAGTCAAAAGGAATCAAAAGAAAAAGTTTTTAACGAATTAACTGCCTTAATTATTTATAACCGAGAGGAACAAAGTTAAATATTGTTATATAATATTTATTATGGCTGTAGCCCATAAGCGCAAAATATGACCCAAACGCAACCCAAAAGCGCAAAAATAAATAACCCATAAGCGCAAAAAAAATTACCTTTTTAATAACCCATAAGCGCAAATCAATTTTATAAAAAAAAGTGTATTTAATTAAAATCGTATAGTTATTATTAATATTAAATTATGCATTAACACTTTAACAGTGATATTAATTAGTTCAAAAAAATCAAAAATCAGTAAAAAAAAATAATATAATTTTGAATATAATTTTAAATTATTTAAACAAGTATCAAAAAATCAAAAATCATTAATAAAAAATCAGTAAAAAATAGAAAATATAATTTTAAGTATTATTTTAACCTAACTTTAAACGCCTTAAATTTGAAACTTGAAACCTACTGTTTTCAAGTATTCCAATCTAGAAATTTTTTTTTCTTTATACAAGGTCCAAGTTTTTATATTGGAGATGACTTTAGATTTTCGATTCGTAGATTTTTGACCATTTGATTGTAATTTTAAATAAACTTCTGCTTGATGTTCTTTAATCACTTCAATAAAATTGTAAATAGATGGGTGTGGGTTATAAAATTGATCTTTCAAATGACGGTGATATGATATAATTTTAATTTTAGTCAAAATCGGACACATAGACACACGTGACACGGTGGTAGCACAGACACCAACTGATATAGGTGGATATCTGGTATATCGAATTTCAATTAAAAATAAAACGGCTCAATAAGTTATATAAGTCATATCTATATAGGCACCTGTTGATATTATATTGACTATGGTTATCTTAAATGATTATCAACTGCCATCGTAATGTGTAACGATAAGATACAGACAAATGCAATAACCGTCGCGATGCGTTGCTGTAATCTGTCGTGGAACGGATAAGGCCGCGTACCGGCGTACCTTACAGTAAATATTGTATAAAACAATTCAATTTTCTTTTGCGCTTTTATCCCACTACCAAGGTACAAAAGCGCAAATTCATTTTGCGCTTTTGAGTCATCGAAAAAAAAGGTCGATTTGCGCTTTCGGGCTTCACCGATTTATTATATACAAATTTTTTTGTATTTTTGAAATAAGTAGGTATACAAATTAAAGACGTCTTCCGTCATGGAGCTTCTAGCTATTTTTAAAACTTGGTCTCTATCTACAAGTACCTTCTTTATATCCACTAAATCGACTTATACAGCCTTGTACTCGTCCTCCAACGGTTACGGTCATGTCTATTTCACTCATTCCGCCAGCGCTATTCGAATTGGATCTGCTAAAGACGCCTTCACCATACACATCATCAGAAGATATCGTCTCTGACGAACGTAGTTTTGGATAGCCACCAGTTGGACTTGGACAGATCGCAAAAGTAGTGTTTTTAGTTTCCGGACGTACTTTCATATACGAGGAAAGACTGTTAATTTTTTCCACTTCTTTAGTCATTGGGACAGAAATTTCCAAATCACTCCTTGTCTGATCCAGATAGATGCCATGATCCATCAGAACTAATTGAAATGTGTACGTAGGTGGGGTTTTCATCAAATAAACTATAATATTTATGAGTAGTAGCCATATTTTTTTAAACTTTTCTTGACGATATAGCCGACAAAGATACGTTTATGAACAATGAAATTAAACTAAAGTGAACAATGTTAGGTAAATACACAATGATAAGTTATCATTGATAACGATTAAGTTAGGTATCTATGCGACAATTATATACTAATATTCTAAAATGTCTAATTAAAGTAAGTGTCCACTTGAGATTATAGCTCGAGAGAAAGTCTTGAGATTGATCTTGGGGTGTTATCCATTTGAGATCAATCACGGTCTCGAGATAGGTTTTGGAGACTCGAAAGTGACATTAATTTCGAAACCAAGACAATTTCGTGTCAACTAGAGAGTTGACACACACAGTGCTGTGTGTGACTTGACCAAACTACACGTGTTTTTTTTTTACGAATTTGAATGTTTTTTCTTTCTTTTTTTATAAAATGGATTCGCGTCAGGCCCTAGCTTTTATAATTGCACATAATATTGTACAAAAACGGAAGATAAAAAAAAAAAAAAGGAAATGTTGGGTTAGGAAATGGGGGGACCGTCGAAGTGAATTTCATTATATGTATATGCTTTATTTATTTATCATATTCTTAATTTTATTTATGGCGGGGCGATAACAAACAAGAGTGGTGGTGTGAAAGTAAATAAAAAACAATTATATTTTATACGATGTACTGGCGGGGGGGACACAAACAAGTATCCATTGCTTATTATGTATTGCAGTAACCAATTATTTGAGGTGGCTAAGCCCAATAGGTATCTAGTCACACATATATGGAGCAAAGCAGTTATATTCGACAATTATCCCATCACAAAACGAACAGCTACATATTATCTAAGATATTTCGTTGTTGTTTATAACACTTAAGCACATTTCTTTTGATCATATCTGAATTGTTTAACTTTGTGTATAGTTGATTAATTAATAAGACTAGATATTTATATTATAACTAAAGTAACAGAATAATAAATTGTCAACCATTGATCAGGTAACACTTATGCATAAATTTAGTCTTATTGAGTAATATACATGCGTTATACATACACTCCCTCTTAGTTGCATCTGTACCACAGTTTATAATTTTTGGTGGCCCTGAAAAGGGCCGTTTTAAAGTACACTGTTTATACCATTCGGTAGGAAATTATGCTTTCTTCTCGGTTTTCTTGGGCAAGAGCACGGCCTGGATGTTGGGTAACACTCCGCCTTGAGCGATAGTTACTCCGGACAACAATTTGTTCAATTCCTCGTCATTTCTGATGGCCAATTGCAAATGTCTGGGGATGATACGAGACTTTTTGTTGTCGCGAGCGGCATTACCTGCCAATTCCAAGACTTCAGCAGCCAAATACTCCATGACGGCGGCCAGATATACCGGGGCTCCAGCTCCGACGCGCTCGGCGTAGTTTCCTTTCCTCAATAGCCGATGGATACGACCGACCGGGAACTGAAGTCCGGCACGGGACGATCTGGTCTTGGACTTGCCTCCTTTTGCTTTTCCTGCTTTACCGCGTCCACTCATGATTGCAGTGTGAATGTGAATGAACTGATTACTGCTAACGTTAAACGAGTACTGAACTTGCTTTGTAATACTTACCTAATTTTTTTTTATATTTATAGACAAAATCTTGATAACAATTTGATGATTGGTGGAAAAAAAACAGTATGACGGTCAAAAGTGACGCCGTTTTACATACATTCACTATTAAAATATGCTGTTTTTAATCGGCGTTTTTGTGAAATATAATTGTTTAGATGTTGTTATTTTCAGTTACTACGGCTCGGTTTACGTTGCTTTATATGCCATCATAATTGTCTGTGTCAAGGCCTGGTATAGTAAATAGGCTCAAAGAACCGTCCTACCAAGTAAGTAAAGGCACAGGCGGCCCTTCAAAGCAAAGCCAAATTTTATACAATGGATCACGAAAATGTTGCCACTCCCGACGTAGACGGATTTTGGTTACGATATCGGGAGGTAGAACATTTTTGAATATTCGATAATTTTTAATGTACATGCCGTCGTTAACAGCAGTTACAATGGAAAAATAATATTACTGGAACGAGTAGGTATACATATAGGCACATCGCCGTCATACAAGCAATGCGATGCAAAAAATCTATTTTATCCGATGAGTTTTATAAGACTCGCCTGACAGCGATTATGAATCAGATGGATCGGGTGATGGCGGTTCAGCACTCCGTCGCAGTGTGGTGGCAGTGAGAAGGCCTGGGTGCGGATTTTCTTTGGTTCGGTGGCTGGAGGAGTCCGATTCCTTATTGAACCAGCTCTGCAGCCGCCCATGGTGTTATGTTCGTAATGTGTCGCTGTAGTGTTTGATGACTGACGTTTGCGCGGAACGAACACTGGACTTGGACTTGCCTTTGGTGGACGGCCCGTGGCCTATACAGAGCTCCAGGCTTTTACCTTTAATCTCTTGTATCAGTTTCCTTTCGTCGCAGTAGCGGACGATTCGTCGGTTCTTCCCTATTCATTGGGTCAAAGTCCGGATATGACAAAATTTCGACACGGAAACTGTGTAAAAATAGTAAATACAGCTATTGCTGTTTGCACTGTTTCCGAAATGGACAGAACACCGGCTGACTGTCTTATTATTTAGTTAGTTGTTAGGTAATACGCTCCCGCCATTGTTCTAAGTGCAATGTTTTGGACGGCTTCTAACTTTCGCCAGTTTGATTGGCTAAGTTGAACACTGGAGGAATATTGATGATGTAAAGATGACTTGGACTTGCCTTTGAAGGACGGCCTATGGCCTATATAGTGCTCCAGACTTTGCCTTATCTCTCTTGTTTCGTATTCTTGTTCCTCACATTAGTAGATGATTTGTCGGTTTGTTATGATTCATTGGGTCAAAGCCGTCTCCGAAGGTAGTACCAGGGCCGTGTGACCAAGTATTACCAGCTCCAAATAAAGATTTTTACTCGTTTGGACAACAACAAATTGCCTATTTTAAACGGCCCTTTTTAGGGCCACCAATCGATTAGCTGAACCCCTTTCGAGCAGATATCTGTTATTATTATTTTAAACGAGCAACATTAAAAAGAGAGTGAGAGGGAATTCTTAGTTATGGTAATAATCGAATGATCAAATGAGCGAGTAAACTAATACCCCAACGATTTCATTCGAATGAATTATTGTTAACATTATATAACATTTATAATTTACATTGCTAGAACCGATTATAATACTTGTCGCTTATATAAGTAATCGAATGATGATTTTTAAGTAAAAAAAATACTGAAATATCAAATATGCAACATTCAAAACTATTTATAGCTTCCGAATATTGACTAATGTTAGTTACAATTCATATTTTTTGATATCTTACGTGATAGTAATATACGGTTATTCCTAATTTAGTACCCATCGACTGGTATCTAAATGTAAAACAATAACAAATATATTCTTAGTATAGTCTGTTACTATTTAATATTTATTATTCTATCGTGAATTTGATAGGCATTGAGTTATACACGTTTGTGGTATTGAATTTATGACAACACTAACTGCACATTTTGATCCACTTTTTAAACTTTTATTGTTTTTCATATAAGTATTATAACTTATAAGCTTATACCTAATGGCACCTAGTAAAAGGTCTATAGTGTGGGAATATTTGAAGAAAACTTCTGACAATTGTGTTATTTGTCAATTATATAAAAGATAATTTAAATACCACGGAAATACTACTTATTTGAAAGGTACTATTTAAACATTTTTATTTTTGGAGTTATTTGTTTTATTATTTATTAGTTATTATTTTTTATTATACACATAGTTCAGTTTCAGATATTAAGGTAGTTTTGGAAGGACATAATGGAAGTAACTAATTTTTAATTTTTACGAAATTCGTAAAAAATCACATTTACAACTTCTATTATGTAGTAAAAAATATATAAAATGTGCAACTATTATAGCTGAAGCTTTGTGAATATTTTTCATAATTTGATTAATTTCCTTACATTATTTTTGTTTTATCCAAAGAACGTTTAAAAAGAATTCATGCAGCACACATTACACCTGTTTTATATAATGAAGAAGAATTAGATTTGAATCCATCAGCCGGTCCGTCTACTTCGTTTTCTAATAATTCCAACAATATACAACAAACTGAACCTTGCTTTCTTCCTGCACCTAAACATTGTCACCAATTAAAATTATATGGTTCGACTGAAGGTAACAATTTAACAGATGAAGTAAAAAATTCTATAGACGAAAATTTAATTAAGATGATTGTTACTGACTACCAACCTCTATCGTTAGTTGAGAACAGTGGGTTTTTAGAATATTCTAAAAAATTGCAACCTTTATATAAGGTTCCCAGTAGGAAAACATTAATTACAAAATTATTGCTAAATGAATAAGTACAATAAGATTGTTACAATATTAGAAAAAATGTTGAAAAATGTAGATGGTTTGTCAATTACAACTGATAGGTATATGGACTTCTGATAATAATATAGCTTATTTAACAGTTACTTCATACTTGTTATTTTATAATTGATGATCAGCTATATTCACCAACATCAGATTTTGACGAAATTAGGAACATTAATACAAAAAATATCAGTTTTAGTTATTATGTTGTAGATTATTCGAGTTTTCTTGAAACTTTGAAGGTATCATATTATATTTTTTACACCCAATGATATTTTCGTAACATAAAAATAATAATATTATGCAATGTTTTCGGACCAAATTAAGATTAACTTAACCATACTGTATTACCAATAACAAAATAAATAATTTTAACAGCAATGGTATTATAAAACATACTTAGCTATAATTCATATTATGATATTATGCTGACAGATCGTCTTGGCTTAGAATTATCTTTCACGTATAATGATTTAAAATTTAATACATTACAGTGAAAATAATTTGAAAAAATTAATATTTTTTTAGAACACTGCGGCTTCTCTTAATGCGCTTATTTAATTAAAAAAACCACAGACCTCAGACGACACATATAATTGAAAATATTCATTATTTTATTAAGTATCCCATACAGCATATAGAAATGATCATGTTCCCAAATAATACTTATCCACCAATAACAATATAATAATTGTCTACGTCATTCATCATATTATTCTAAAATACTTTAAAAGCCTATATTTTATTGGGACTTATAAAAAAAGTATGATTCAGACAAAATCCTATAGGTATCTATAATAGGTACCAATTATTAACATTTTAAATACATATATTTTATTATTAAAAAGTTATAAACTAAAACGTTCAGTTAGATTGCCTGTATGTTATACTTTGAATTATTTACCTACAGTCTACCTACAATATTAATGTAGTAATTTAATTATTTATTACGTCATAGTATTATGGTTTGGCGTTAACTACTAATACACAACTTTGTCTGTAACATCAAAAAATAAATTAATATATTATTTTTAAGGTACGTAGCTATTTAGACGACGTACAAAATAACAATGCACCAGCGACGAAACGGTTGATGATGTAAAAATAAGTTTTTTTTGTTAATTTAAAATTGAGTTTTGATCAAAATCCTTTAATATTGTGTTATTATAATTGTTTATTCGAAATAATTAGTTCAAGTAATATTAAGATTAGATTTATTAGTAATGTCTGCACCGTTAACATTTCAGAGATAGAAACGTCGGTGACGCCGCACCGTAGCAGAGCCCTAAAACTGTCATTTTCGAAAAGCCACTGTTCATCGGCAAATCAGTCAATTGGAAATCTGCAAACGCTATGGGCTTGGGAAACTCGTGGAGAAACAGTCTAAAATGTGTTTGTCAATTTTCGACTAGTTTCCGTCGTACGACAGACCTTTGAACATGGTCTACGAAAACCCGGTCGGAAGTGCGGAAATAACGACCTGTGGTGGTTTTCTGGTATTGGTTGACGACACATTGATTTTTGGCGATTGTTTAAAATTTAGTTAGCTTTCCAAAAAGTTTAAAACCAGGTCTGTACAACCATTTACCGTTGATATATTGTAAAAAATGATTGTACAACCATAGTCCGGAGGACGACGCGAATCACAATGGTTTACTAGTCGGTACGGCGCACTGTATAAGTATACAAATTTTTACCGCACTCTGCATCACTGCAGAATACGGTGGAATTAACCATTATTCTGCTATCTCATTTGTTTAATAATGACAGATACAGTTGCTACAGCTCCGGCTCCAGTCGCCGCATCGCCGGCTGCAAAGAAGTCTCCTACCAAGAAGAAGTTGGCGGCTTCCAAAGTCAAGAAGACCGTTGCGTTGCATCCTACCACCGCCGTGATGGTCACTTCGGCTATCAAAGAGCTCAAAGAGAAGAAGGGTTCGTCGTTGCCGGCCATCAAGAAATACTTGGCCGCCAATTACAAAGTCGATCCCGCCAAGTTGGCGCCGTTCATCAGGAAGTTTTTAAAAGCCGCCGTCGCCAACGGTACCGTGGTTCAGACCAAGGGCACCGGCGCTTCGGGACATTTTAAACTACCCGTGGCTGATGTCAAACCGAAAAAGACTGTTGTAGCCAAAACGAAAAAGTCCATCGTCAAAAAAGTTAAAGCCTCTGGGACGCCGAAGAAGAAGAAGCTTCCAGCCGCCAAGAAACCCGCAACCGGTGAACCAGCTGTAAAAAAAGCTAAAAAACCCGCCGCGCCCAAACCCAAGGTGGCCACGCCAAAGAAGGCCCCAGCCAAAGCTAAAAAGTTAGCCGCTGTCAAACCTAAATCGAAGAAGGCACCAATCAAAAAGTCCGCCGCGCCCAAAAAGAAATAAAACAAGTCACTTCATTTTCCCTGTTTAAAACGGTCCTTTTCAGGACCACCAATTTTTATATAATTTCCGTGGCACCCCCCCCCTACTTCATTAAGTCACCCAGTAAATGCCGGAAGCTATTATATTTGTAAAACCCTAATGATGAAAAAACCACTGTTTTTCAAATCGATGCAATAAAGTCCTAAATGGCTAATAATACCCATTTGGCGGCAGGGTGTCGTGCAGTTCGTTCTAACGCAGACGAGACTGGTCATAATTATACTCATCGTTTATAAAGACCAGCTGATGTAATGTATAAGTATTAAGTGTAAGTACTGCATTCTACCTACTGACTACCGCGTAATCTGTTTGGGCCAGTGTTGAATTCTGCAAAAAATACAGTTTGGGCGAATAAGTATGAATAGGTTTAAAAATAAATTTATATATTATTACCTATAGTAATGTACATTCGTCCATTGAAAAATAAAGGTACTTACAAAATACATAATAAATAATTAGTAACGAACTCTTAACTTTAAAAAGATATTATATTAGTATTGTAATATTATACAGTCAACTTTTAATAAACATTTTGCAATTATCAATAAAACGAAATCATTTTCGATATACCTATAGAGAATAGAAATATTTAATAATGAACCATATTTTTAAAAACGTTCGATTCAAAGTCACCAATTCTTTATCTTACGCGGGAAAAAGTAATCACATTTTCTCAAACGGTATAAATTGTAAAGTGCGGCAAAGATCATGCAACCAAGACCTGCACCTTATCAGCAGCCAAAATGCTGCAACTGCAACGGTGAGCACACGGCTAACTACCGTCAATGCCCGGCCTACATCAAGGCCTCCACTACAAAAAATTCAAACCCACAAGACATCGCTCACCAAAAACTCAAGCTTCAAGCACATCTCCGACATACTTTCCAAAACCTCACCAAAAGAACACTTCATTAAAAAACCTCTTTCTCAATAGGTAATTCATAGCCACCAAGCCTAAACCATGGCTTAAGATAAACAGGTTACGAAACGCAGCTGTGATTATTGAGGTCTAGTCTATCAATCATCGGATACTAGCGAGAATGATACCTAGCGCTCCATGCGGTACTATTTAGCTTTATTTATATTTTTCCACGATACTTTTTGAATTTTGCCATGTATTTTAGTTTTAACTTACCCGGTAAACAACACAATATTTTGAGATTTTTATGAGATTTTTTTTGATTTTTTACATAAATAAACAATTATAATACATAAATATAACACGGATAAATGATAATATAAAACATTTAATAACCTAACTGGATTGAGAACCAAAAGAAGTTTTTACATTTTTGTCAGTTTTTACACCTCGACAAACATTAACTTTTACAAGTATATTTAGCATGTATTCAATATTCAATGTTTCATCATAATTATTTATTCCAACCTGTGATAACTTAATTTGTTTCTCATTAATGTAAAATGTTGGCTCAGAATCTATAAATATATTTTTATGGTAAAGTTAAGTTAGTATTCGAAGTACACATATTTTTTTTTTAACTGATAAATTATTATCCACGATACTAGTCATTATGACAAACATTTAGATGTAACTATTGTTTACTTATTTTAATACCTTTTAATATAACTAATCGTTTTTCCACAACTCTTTTATTGTATATTTGAAATGGACTGAGAATAAAATAAGTTTTTGCTATAACAGATCCATTATTAGTAGTAACATCACAAAACCAATTCATGGGTAGTGAAATTGAACTTTCATCATTTATCAATATATTATCTTGAATTACTACCTCAGATATTGATTCAATTACACTGTCAGATAACTGGGCATTTAAAATAAATTTATTTTTAATTTACTTTTGTCAATGTTATTAAAATTATAATTTATTCAAACCTCAATACATGCTCGTTTGACAAGTGGTGGTTCAAACTCATCATTTAGATTAACTTTAAAATAATTATGTTCGTCAAGCATTGTCATTGTTTCATTCACCTAATAATATTTTTAAATTAGTAAAAATAAAATATTTGAACTATTAATATATTTATATATCTATACTATTTCCTAAACTAACCTGGTTTATGTAATTTACTTCATCACTTAAATTATTAATTGGTATAACTCCAGATTTTAATCGTGGCTTTCTTAAACAAATCTAAAAAAATTTACCTATTATCTATTCATTTTTAATTATATGTATAATGTATATATTTCAATAGAACATACCGAGATTTGGCTACTACCATTACCAGACTCCCATGTTGATGTAATATCACTAGGTTTAAAATGGTTTGCACAAACTCTTGAATTCCTGTTTAAAGGACACCCAATAATATTTTCCCAGACATTCATCATATTTTTAGGAACACCAAATTTAGATGCAGCATTTTTACTACACCCAGGAACACAACACTTGTTGGAAACCATATTGGAATAAAGGAAAATATAGTACAAAATAAACTACTAAAAAGGCAAAAAGTAAAACGATGAAAAATGGAAATTGGTGCAATATTACAAAAGAAAACTATTGAGGATTGTATTGTATTGTAATCTTTATTCCAAATCCCAAATATCATGACATATAATATATATAATATGTCATGCCAAATATCCATCAATAAAAATTCGCGGGTAAATGTTTAAAGATAACATTGATAATAAATAAAATTGTTTTTGGCCGCAAGAACGCTAGCTACTATTCTCACACAAACCATCAGCTGTTTATATTCGAGAATCTTTGAGCATCATTTCTGTTGTATAGTTTTAATAGGTGGTTTCGTAACCTGTTTATCTTAAGCCATGGCCTAAACTCAGCACTCTTAAATTATTCTTCTACCTCTCTGTAAGAAGCAATATAAGTCCATTCCTTGAATTCAACATCTGTCTATCGAGCAAGTCGGCTTAGTACAATAATTAAAAACATAAATTCGCACTGTGAGTACATTAGTGTAGTAACTCAAAAAACGACGATTTTGAGTTATACATGTTTCCTTATGATAAAATTAGCATTCTTTGCTATGCTTTAATTTATCATGTCGTACTGACAAAACCGAAAGCGTTAAACAATATAATAGAGTATAACGTTAAGGGAAATAAATAAATTCAATCCATGCAGTAGTGTATTATTTTGAGTTATTTTTATGATGCACAAACGTATGTTTATAAATACTGGTGCATCTCAAAATAAAAGATAAACTGCTGCATCATGTCAGACTTGAATCATTTAATACAAAGCAAGAAACGACACGCGACCTGATGACACAATTCTTGTCCACTACTTTGGTTGGTCCGAATCGACGATGGAAAACCACATATTGTAGACGTATATACTGAATCAAAAGTGATGTGTATTCTTGTTCAAACACGTTATGACGGCCAACCAAATAATATAACTCTTATGTATATATTATGATGTTTTAAAAATATAATATTTTCTTTTATAATACTCTAGGTGCTAATTAGTAAATAAAAAAAAAACAAATATTAATCCTTTCAAGAGGTAATCGAAAGAATTAACTGAAACAGTGGGGAATCCACTTAGGCCGCGCAGACAGCAACGGGGACCATTTTAGGGGCAATATCTTAGAAGTTAGTGCGTTAACCAAGACTCGAGAGGTTAGGTTATGATCTGTATGATGTACAAAACCAATTGTTTCAACAGTTGTGAAATTATAAGAAATGATAAAACTATGACACACACTAGTCGATACTCGATTCATAGGAGAAAAATATTAGAATGTCGATCTTTTGATATCATCATATAGTACAACGATATTTTTAAATCATTCTCGCGTATAAACAGTTTAGAAAAAAAATGTATTTAACTCTATCATTTCATATAAGGGTATTTTATTCGTTAGATTTATAACAAATCTGGAATTAGTGATTGGTTGGTTAGTTTGAGAATAGTAGTACATTGATGGATATGCAATGTGATAGGATTTGGTGGCCCTGAAAAGGGCCTTTTTAGTGTATGTAAGTTTTGTATTAGAACGCAGATTAACCTCCGAAACCATAAAGTGTGCGGCCTTGACGTTTCAAAGCGTAGACGACATCCATGGCGGTGACGGTCTTCCTCTTTGCATGCTCGGTGTATGTGACTGCGTCACGGATCACGTTTTCCAGAAACACTTTCAACACACCACGAGTTTCTTCGTATATTAAACCAGAGATACGTTTTACTCCTCCACGGCGAGCCAACCGACGAATGGCGGGCTTGGTGATTCCTTGGATGTTATCACGCAACACTTTACGATGACGCTTGGCGCCTCCTTTTCCAAGTCCTTTACCTCCTTTACCGCGTCCTGTCATGTTTAGAGATTTCTTGTCGCGTACTGGAAGAACTGCTGCTTTGAACGCTGAACGTAGACTGATGCCGAGCAGACGAAACGTCGACGTATTTATTCGTTTTATGGCACACGGATTGGGCCAATCGAAATGCTCGACTTGATATCTCCCACTCTTGAACTAACCGCCGCTTGCCGGCCAACGGGAACGACGGATACGGTTCCGATTTGTGTATAAATAGAGGTGTTTTTATTTTGTGATGTATCATTTCGTTCATTTCATTTATCTGAAATCTCCCGAATAACAAACAGTCACGACATGGCACGTACCAAGCAAACCGCTCGCAAGTCGACAGGAGGCAAGGCGCCCAGGAAACAGTTGGCCACCAAAGCCGCACGTAAGAGCGCACCCGCTACCGGCGGAGTGAAGAAGCCACATCGTTATCGTCCCGGAACCGTCGCACTCCGTGAAATCCGTCGTTACCAGAAGAGCACGGAACTGTTGATCCGCAAATTGCCGTTCCAACGTCTAGTGCGCGAGATCGCACAGGACTTCAAGACCGACCTGCGTTTCCAGAGTTCCGCCGTCATGGCTTTACAAGAAGCCAGCGAAGCGTACCTGGTCGGTCTTTTCGAAGACACCAATTTGTGCGCCATCCACGCCAAGCGCGTTACGATTATGCCAAAGGACATCCAATTGGCTCGTCGTATCCGCGGAGAACGTGCCTAAGGATTTCACAGAGCTCATATCAAACACCTAATTAAAAAGGCCCTTATCAGGGCCACAAAATTTGAATTTACATTTCAACTAACAGAGTAACTACTTTAAGTTGTGAAGGAATCTTTCTTGGTAAATTTTACGTTTCTCATCGGTTTGATTTGTGACATTACAACAAACAAAATTCGCGTATAAACTTAGTTACTAAAGCAATGATATATTATATTTTTGGATATAAATAATATAATAATATACATGTCTCGGTATATATTACAAATGCATGGTTTTGTTTTTCATGAATAAAATCATGTCGTCTTCTGTTCTTACTGTTGTAGACTTCAAAAAAAAGGTAGGTAGTTTGAAAAGTCGGTTAAAAGGTTAAGGCCACCTAAGTATTGTAAGAAAAATAACTAATTTTGAATAATATGGATATAAAAATAACATATAATGATTTATAATTAAAAATAACAAAAACGAATGTAACTATGTAGGTATTCCGCTCTAACTATAAAACTACAGAATAGAGGGCAAAATTTTGATCTATGTAAATAGATGCTTTATTATTAAACCATTTTATTATTATTTTATATATTTAATTTAATAATTTTAAACTATACAAAATTAAATAATCTTAAATAAAATTTATTAACAAAGTAAATTATTTAGTAAATAAAGATAAAAATGGAGTAAAAACATTTAATTCTTTAAACAAAATTATTTTGTATTGCTATACCTTCAAGATGTATAATTTATATTATTACCTATCAGTGATATTGTATTATATCTACTATTTTAAAAATTATCTTTTTATCATTATTTTATGTCTTCAACAATGCAAGATCAACTAGATTCTATATTAAAATCTTTAAATGAGGTAAAGTCTACAAAAAATAAAATGATCACTTCAATAAATGATCAAAATAAAACTTTAAAAAGTTTTAATAAACGATTTGATGACCTATCTACTGAAAATTCATTTTTAAAAACTAAAATTTCTGAACTTGAGAACAAATTAATAGAAATCGAAAAAACCACTTTAACCACTCAATTTGATGAATTAAATATATTAAATGAATTAACTGATAGACAATCAAGAGCTCAAAATATAATCTTGTATAACTTACCAGAAAATTTAAATAACACACAAAATCCTATATCCGATGATGACAGTTTGAAACTTATATTCAAAGAAATGAAGATAAACTATAATCCTATACATTTCAACCGTTTAGAAAAACCTTCAGATCGAACACGCCCGTTAAAAATAACTCTTGCGGATACAAAATCTGTCTTTGAAACATTACGTGCACAATCGTCTCTACGTCACTCTTCAGATTTTAAAGACATACGTTTTTCATCAGATCGAACAATCAAACAAAGAGAACAAATGACGCTACTTCGGAAAGAACTCGAATCACGTCGCGAAAAAGGAGAAACTAATATTATAATTCTATCACATCGGAAAATATTATATTCGTTAAAACCTAATTCTGAACTATTTATATTGTTAGATAACCAGGTTTCAGTAAAACTGTAAAAGCATATACGTTGAAGTAAGATAAGGGAATGCGGGAGTTTAACATATGGGTGTTTGTGTTTAAGCCACGTACATTTTGATAATACATTGAAATAGTAAACGGATTTGACTTTACATGTTTTTTGAGTTAATAATTTGTGGTATACCTTTTATGTATTTAATTATAATATTAGTTTCTCCTTTTTCGCGACGTGATTCGAGTTCTTTCCGAAGTAGCGTCATTTGTTCTCTTTGTTTGATTGTTCGATCTGATGAAAAACGTATGTCTTTAAAATCTGAAGAGTGACGTAGAGACGATTGTGCACGTAATGTTTCAAAGACAGATTTTGTATCCGCAAGAGTTATTTTTAACGGGCGTGTTCGATCTGAAGGTTTTTCTAAACGGTTGAAATGTATAGGATTATAGTTTATCTTCATTTCTTTGAATATAAGTTTCAAACTGTCATCATCGGATATAGGATTTTGTGTGTTATTTAAATTTTCTGGTAAGTTATACAAGATTATATTTTGAGCTCTTGATTGTCTATCAGTTAATTCATTTAATATATTTAATTCATCAAATTGAGTGGTTAAAGTGGTTTTTTCGATTTCTATTAATTTGTTCTCAAGTTCAGAAATTTTAGTTTTTAAAAATGAATTTTCAGTAGATAGGTCATCAAATCGTTTATTAAAACTTTTTAAAGTTTTATTTTGATCATTTATTGAAGTGATCATTTTATTTTTTGTAGACTTTACCTCATTTAAAGATTTTAATATAGAATCTAGTTGATCTTGCATTGTTGAAGACATAAAATAATGATAAAAAGATAATTTTTAAAATAGTAGATATAATACAATATCACTGATAGGTAATAATATAAATTATACATCTTGAAGGTATAGCAATACAAAATAATTTTGTTTAAAGAATTAAATGTTTTTACTCCATTTTTATCTTTATTTACTAAATAATTTACTTTGTTAATAAATTTTATTTAAGATTATTTAATTTTGTATAGTTTAAAATTATTAAATTAAATATATAAAATAATAATAAAATGGTTTAATAATAAAGCATCTATTTACATAGATCAAAATTTTGCCCTCTATTCTGTAGTTTTATAGTTAGAGCGGAATACCTACATAGTTACATTCGTTTTTGTTATTTTTAATTATAAATCATTATATGTTATTTTTATATCCATATTATTCAAAATTAGTTATTTTTCTTACAATACTTAGGTGGCCTTAACCTTTTAACCGACTTTTCAAACTACCTACCTTTTTTTTGAAGTCTACAACAGTAAGAACAGAAGACGACATGATTTTATTCATGAAAAACAAAACCATGCATTTGTAATATATACCGAGACATGTATATTATTATATTATTTATATCCAAAAATATAATATATCATTGCTTTAGTAACTAAGTTTATACGCGAATTTTGTTTGTTGTAATGTCACAAATCAAACCGATGAGAAACGTAAAATTTACCAAGAAAGATTCCTTCACAACTTAAAGTAGTTACTCTGTTAGTTGAAATGTAAATTCAAATTTTGTGGCCCTGATAAGGGCCTTTTTAATTAGGTGTTTGATATGAGCTCTGTGAAATCCTTAGGCACGTTCTCCGCGGATACGACGAGCCAATTGGATGTCCTTTGGCATAATCGTAACGCGCTTGGCGTGGATGGCGCACAAATTGGTGTCTTCGAAAAGACCGACCAGGTACGCTTCGCTGGCTTCTTGTAAAGCCATGACGGCGGAACTCTGGAAACGCAGGTCGGTCTTGAAGTCCTGTGCGATCTCGCGCACTAGACGTTGGAACGGCAATTTTCGGATCAACAGTTCCGTGCTCTTCTGGTAACGACGAATTTCACGGAGTGCGACGGTTCCGGGACGATAACGATGTGGCTTCTTCACTCCGCCGGTAGCGGGTGCGCTCTTACGTGCGGCTTTGGTGGCCAACTGTTTCCTGGGCGCCTTGCCTCCTGTCGACTTGCGAGCGGTTTGCTTGGTACGTGCCATGTCGTGACTGTTTGTTATTCGGGAGATTTCAGATAAATGAAATGAACGAAATGATACATCACAAAATAAAAACACCTCTATTTATACACAAATCGGAACCGTATCCGTCGTTCCCGTTGGCCGGCAAGCGGCGGTTAGTTCAAGAGTGGGAGATATCAAGTCGAGCATTTCGATTGGCCCAATCCGTGTGCCATAAAACGAATAAATACGTCGACGTTTCGTCTGCTCGGCATCAGTCTACGTTCAGCGTTCAAAGCAGCAGTTCTTCCAGTACGCGACAAGAAATCTCTAAACATGACAGGACGCGGTAAAGGAGGTAAAGGACTTGGAAAAGGAGGCGCCAAGCGTCATCGTAAAGTGTTGCGTGATAACATCCAAGGAATCACCAAGCCCGCCATTCGTCGGTTGGCTCGCCGTGGAGGAGTAAAACGTATCTCTGGTTTAATATACGAAGAAACTCGTGGTGTGTTGAAAGTGTTTCTGGAAAACGTGATCCGTGACGCAGTCACATACACCGAGCATGCAAAGAGGAAGACCGTCACCGCCATGGATGTCGTCTACGCTTTGAAACGTCAAGGCCGCACACTTTATGGTTTCGGAGGTTAATCTGCGTTCTAATACAAAACTTACATACACTAAAAAGGCCCTTTTCAGGGCCACCAAATCCTATCACATT
>JANEHU010000938.1:0-26005 GCA_027563435.1 Nasonovia ribisnigri | reverse complement strand
CTCACTATTTAATAAATATTTTATAATATATAAAAATTATATAAGAATTATAAAAATAAAATACGTGAAATTCCAGTGGTGACGGCTGGACATAAAACAACATAAATATTATAATTTCCACAATTTTGTATTAGTTTTAAAAAAAAATACCTAAAAATTAAATGAATGCATTCATATTTTCATAGAACGTGTTAATTTGAAAAAAACATGAACGTGAACGAGTTCCTTTTTTAAGCATTGAACGTGAACGAATTCAATTTTTTAGTGAACGTTGCGAACACTGTTCAAATGCGCCGGGAACGAGCAACAATAAGCCGTGGGCCACTGGGCCCGGTCACCAAAATACTTCGTCACGCACTCCTATCACACACCGACCGATATATGGGATTGTGTGTATATATGTATTTAGAGTTCAACAGAAGGTGATCAGGTTCGCCGAGCCAACCCTGTGAATGCTAGTGTGTAGGTGGTGTGTGTATGTGAGCTTATAACTATAATAAATTGACAAAGGTTACTCAAGTAGTAAATGGCAATTAAATATAAGTCGTCAACTTTCGTTGTTTGTTAACGAAATAATGTATACATTATAATAAATATTAAATATAAAGCCAGTGCCAGGCTGGCTCAACAAATAATAATAATAATAAATAAGTACGCACAAACGTACAACTCTACAAGGTGCGAAGACTGGCCAGCTTCTACACCTACACGTACCTAACTGGTCTATGCTACAATAGATACAATACAGCACATGATATGATATAAAATTCACAATTTATATAATTGGGTAGTACGTACTCAAGGTAATATAATGCACCACTAATAAATAATAATTATCAAAATAATATTAGGGCGATTAGCGCTCACGACAATATAATAATAATACAAATATGAGTGGCTATACGAGCCGTGACAGAAAATAAATATATTATAAGACACAACGGCGACAGTTGCACACGAAAAATATATAAGGAATTATAATAAAAACACCGCGGTGACAAATAAATAAATATTATAATAAAAAATGAACTCTGCGATTAGCGCCTACAATAAAATCGATCGGACTTCCGAACCGCACAGGTTTGCGATCGCTACACTTCTATTTAAATAATAAAATTTAATAATTAATACACACAAATTTGTATACAAATATAATTTACTGACAGCCTATGAATTATGATATAATATTATGTGTGTGGTTGTTGGTCGACAGATTGTAGGTGCGCGGAGCGGTCGGCGATACTGCCACTAATTATGATATTCTGGTGATAGAAGTTTACGTAATAATAATATTGTCGTTCCGGGCGCAAACAGTACCTACATTTTTAAATGTAAAATATATTGTTTATTATTTATATGTATATTTATTTGAAAAAATATACACACAAGAAATTACTGTCAGCGAAGTAGATATACCTAATAATTACCTCTATCTGAGTTCAATTTTTACATACCTATAATATGTTATTATTATAATAACAATTTCATCTTCTTTGTAAAATGTTTACACAAGTTATTCTTTCATTTTGTGTGATAAACATAAGTATCACAATTATTTAAAACAAAATTGTCTGCTTCTACCAAACTTTTTGGTAAACTTGGTAAAAATGTTTGACATTCATAATTATACAATATCTGGTCTGTATATTAAAAATAGTGATTTCGCTTTACAATATATCTATAAAGTATGCAGTTTTTGTCTATTAACCTTTTCATAGGTACCTAGTCGAAATCATAAGTTTGCGGATTTTGGCTGAACCAAATATTTATTATTTATGTTATTAATTATTATACCTAATGAGTAATGGCCGGGATAATGACCATGATTACCTACAATATAATTAAAAATTCAAAACTGTTGTATTAGAACTTATTACTTGGTACTTAAGCAGACTAATCAAATACAATATTTATGTATTAATTAATTGTTAGGTAATTCATGGTTTCACTAAAAAATATGCAAAAGTAAAATATTGCGTTATATGAATGCGTAAAACACCAAAAATCGTGAAATTTGTAAGGCATTTTTATAACTTACAATGATTTTCGGCAATTAATTTTTGCAATATCATCCTTAACTAGTTGTAGTACATAGGTTGAAAAACGTTAGCGCTAAACTACATTTTTCCCAATAAAATATTATAATTATATATGAGAAATTAGTATTTATTATATTATATTATATTTGTAAAGGGATCGAACCTCCCGCCTCCCCTTGAGCACGCCCGTGTATAATTGTATATAATATAATATCTAATGAATATGTAAATATGTAATGTATAAACAGTGATTGTGTAAGAATAATCATCCCACTTTTAACCCCGAATAATGTCAAATTCTTATTTGTTAAAGGGTCCCCCCACAGGCACAGACCATGACGAAAAAAAATTATAATATTAATGATAATTTTATTATTTTCGTAATTTTTTTTTCTACCTATATTTTTTTTTTATTTTTGTGTCTGTCATCACGTTTTAGGACAGTAAAAATGCTTCGATTTTCTTCAATAGTACTTTTTCTGATAGGAAAGTGAATCTAGTTGGTACTTTGGGGGGTCAAAAGTCAAAATTTCCCAGTAGTTTTCAAGAGCGCCTGGAAAAACAAATGAAAAATTATGGGAAAAACGGGAATTTTTACGGAAAACCAATTTTCGAAAAAATCGATTTTGGTTTTTGGTATAACTCTAAAAGAAATGACCGTAGAGACATGACATTTTAAGCTTTTAACGGACATTTTCACTTTCCAATTTTTTTAGTTTTTTTTTCTATAAATGTCAATAAAATTTTATTTGTTGGGTAAAAAATCTTGAAAATTTAATAGTAGGCTTCTAATATATAGTTTCAAAGGCAGGTGAAAAATATTAAAAATCTGTAGTCACAATTTTTTTTTATAGGTAATCAAAGTTCAAATTTTTACAAAATACGTAAAAATGACGAAAATGTGCCATTTATTTTGAGTTAGAAATTCATAAAAAATTTTCTTTTTAAATCCAAGGTTTGAAAATGTAATACAAGATTCCTCATAATTTTGCCTAATTTTATCAATAAAAAAATGTTTATAAGCAAGTCAACATAAATTTTTATGAGCATTTTAAGTTCAAATTTGTACAAGATTAGATATTCACTCGATTCCTCATGTAGCGATTTTCTTATTTTTTTGCAATTCAAAAACAAATAACTGTAGATGCATGAAAATTTCACTGAATGTTTATATAAGCATTTTCTATACACCATCTAATTTTGAATATATTTTGAATCTTTTTGAGCTGTTTACGGACATTTTCAGTTTTCAATTTTTTTAGTTTTTTTTTCAATAAATATCAATAAAGTTTTATCTGTTGGGCCAAAAAGTGTAAAAATTTAATACAAGGCTCCTGATATATTAATACAATAGGAATTGAAAAATATTAAAAATACATAGGCACACATTTTTTTTATAATCATTTAAAGTTCGAATTTTGACAAAATTCATCAAAATCTCGAAAATTATCAATCATATTGTAATTAAACAATTATAAAATGGTCTGTTTTTATAACTAAGGATTGAAAATTTAAAACAAAGATTCTAATAAATAGTACATACTTTAAATAAAAAATCTAAGAAAATATATAAACACACTAATTTTTACAGACATTTTAAGTTCAAATTTGGACGAAATTACATATTAAAATCAATTTTAACGAGTAAAAGTATATATTATAATATTTTTCTAGCATCACTGATAATTTTAGGTTAATAATTAAATAATATGAATAATATTAATTCAACTTAGCAGTCTGTAAAATAACAATATCAATATAATTTAAAATATCCTAGACTGACATACCGTCTCCGCTCAGAATCGTTTTTCGTATACAATAGTAAACTGTATGTCTCTTCGTCCATACGAAGATAATTCCTGAAGTCATCGGTTCTCCATAGATAATTCACCAATTAAATTTACGTGCGAAAATTGTTGTATTTTTTAACAACTAATTTTTCGACCACGTCTTATTATTTATTTTATTTTTATTAATTTTTTTAAGTATTTATTGTTTTTTTTTTAATTACACACACTGCGAGAATAGAGAGCTCCTGTTCGGTAATCGACAACATTTTTGCTATAGTGTCAAGTTAAAACTGAACAAAAATGTATGGTGTCAATAACTGAATGCCTAAACCTAAATAAGTATTACTCAGTTCATTTGCACAAACTGACTGCTCGAAAATACCTCAAATTGGTTTGCGCAGTTTAACTGAACGTGTAAGCCCACCAGGTTATAACAATCTCGCGGGGCAATCAATATTGTAATGAGATTTTGATAAGAAATAGTTCGCCAGTCTTTATATGCCAGTGTCCTGTTGCAATTGATGTATATATAATAATTATTAATATTAAATATATATACTATTTCAGATTTTAATTTTATAATTACGTTTTTCTCATAGACAACTACAATTCACATATTCATCAATTAGTTTAATAACAAACGACTTAAATCAAAATGGTTTCTATAATGGCCTAAAACAAAACAAAAATATGGTAAATGGATATCGCTCTGCTGTACAGTTGGTTACAAGTGGGTCACTGCTCAATGGATGATATTAAATTTGAATTCAATGATATAATATCATTGTATACAAAAAACGATTCTGAGCTGAGACGGTTTGTCAATGTGGATATTTTAAATTATATTTATATTGTTATTACTTATTATTAATACGATAGCCGGTTAATTGTGAGTTAATATTATAAAATTACATCAAAATAACTAAAATTGTTATTCTTGGTTATTTAATATGTAATTTCGTCCAAATTTGAACTTGAAATAACTATAAAAAACTGTATTTATGTATATTTTTAAATTTGGTTACTTAATTAACTACTTACGTGGAACGTTGTTTTAAATTTTAAATTCTTAGCTATAAAAATGTATAGTATTTTAAAATTGTTTAAATACAAAATCATTTTTAAATTTGATAAATGTTGTCCGAAATTGAATTTTAAATTCTTATAAAAAAATATTGTAAATAATTAATAATTTAATTACAATGATTGATAATTTTCGAGATTTTGATGAATTTTGTCAAAATTCGAACTTTAAATGCTTATAAAAAAAATATGTGCCTATGTAATTTTAATATTTTTCAATTGCTATTGTGACAATATATCAGGAGCCTTGTATTAAATTTTCATTATTTTTGGCCCAACAAATAAAAATTTATTGATATTTACATAAAAAAAACTAATAATTGAAAATTAAAATGGTCCGTAAAAAGCTCAAACAGTCAAAATATATTCAAAATTATTAGATGGTGTATAGAAAATGCTAATATACACATTCAGTGAAATTTTCATGCATCTACAGTTAATTGTTTTTGAATCGCAACAAAATAAGAAAATCGCTACATATGAGAAATCGAGTGAATATCTAATCTTGTACAAATTTGAACTTAAAATGCTCATAAAAATTTATGTTGACTTGCTTATAAACATTTTTTCATTGATAAAATTAGGCAAACTTATAAGGATTCTTGTATCACATTTTCAAACCTTAGATTTAAAAAGAAAAATTTTTATGAATTTCTAACTCAAAATAAATTGCACATTTTCGTGGTTTTTACGTACTTTGTCAACATTTGAACTTTGATTACCTATAAAAAAAAATTGTAACTACGGATTTTTAATATTTTTCACCTGCCTTTGAAACTATATATTAGAAGCCTACTATTAAATTTTCAAGATTTTTTACCCAACAAATAAAATTTTATTGACATTTATAGAAAAAAAAACTAAAAAAATTGGAAACTGAAAATGTCCGTTAACAGCTCAAAATTAGTCAGAATATTTGGAAAATGCTAGGGTGTTTAGAAAATGCCTATATAAACATTCGGTCAAAATGTCATGTCTCTACGGTCATTTCTTTTAGAGTTTTGCCAAAAACCAAAATCGATTTTGTCGGAAATTGGTTTGCCGTAAAAATTCACGGTTTTTTCTTAATTTTTCATTTGTTTTTCACGGCGCTTTTGGAAACTACTGGGAAATTTTAAATGTTGACTTCTCGAATGCACCAACTAAATTCACTTTCCCATCATAAAAGATAGTGTTGAAGAAAATCAAAGCAGCGTATTATTGCCCCAAACGGTAATGACTGCAGACACAAAAATAAATTTAAAAAAAAAAACAGACATCATTGTAAAATCAATACAATCATCGCTCCACTCAGAATCTATAACTTAGATCCCCGTATGCATATTATAATACAATGCTACTTACACTATATTACATAACTGTACATTGTTCTGTGGTACAACGTACCTACTACAGTGCCACATATGCAGTCTATAGTCACTCCTAGAAGGAGTAACTCATTAGTTATTAGTTGTTCCTTGTTTTATTGTTTAGACGGTCGCATTTCAAACGAGCCTAACTAACCTACAACATGATTGATAACTTAATCAAACACATAAAATATAATTTGTATTTACATTTATTGCTAGGTATGGAAACGAATAGAAACGACTGAAACTACAAAAAATACGATTTTTACACATTTATAAGTTATATTGTGTAGAAAACAAAATTATAATTTTGAAAAATTTCCCTGTATAAAGTACCAAGTAGAGGAATGTAAGTAGAGGATTTATGGAGGTATATTGGTTACGAATGACACTTTTACATATATTTTACTACTATAAAATAAAATCTGTGTATATACACAAAAAAGCACACATCAATACGTCATCGTTGTAAAACATCCAACGCTATTCGCTTAATTTAGAATATAAAATTGTGGATATATTTTAATAACAACTTTAATATTTTATATCGGTATTGTGTAATTATATTTCCATTTTTTTCTTGAATATTATAATAGTTTATGAGGATACTTTTGAATTTCTTCCAATTTTAAGTGTTTGGCTTTTGCTTTTAGTATTTCGTTGCCACCTAATTTCACTCTTTTTCAAAACATCATTGAAAATGTTAAAAAAAAGTTACACTTGTAAATTAACATCAATTTCCAAATGGTGATGATTGTAATTTGTAGTGCGTTAACAAACTGTCCATTGACTACAATATAGTGAATACTGAGTAAGTGGCATGTGTATAATAATAATCAAGGTTGGGATTTGTATAGTACCACAGAATATAACAATAGTACTGCAATGTCATAAATATGCACTGTAATATTATAACCTTTAACATCGCTAAATATGCAATAAAAACAAAAAAAAATGCAAAAATAGTCGGTAGATATGATATTATATTTAGAACTTTTTAAAGTTAATAGTGAATAGTGTTGATAGTTGATACGTATTATTACTAAACAATAATTATACCTACGATATAAGATATCTTCGTCTATCTGCAGTCGAGTCTCGACTGCATTTCGACGCAATGTATTTATTCGAATCCAGCTTATTTAGATCTCCGTATGATCATTGATCGTATATGTTGGATAGATACAAAAAAAAAATTCAAAGAACACATATAATCGTAAAATCAATACATTCATTGGTCCGCTCGGAATCTAAAACACAATAACTCTTTATTTTTTAATAAATTTACTTTAGATTAACATTAAGCCACTATAGTATAGAAGTATGGTAACCACAGTAGGTATAGCTACATCAAATATGTTAGTACCTATATATTATAATAAATAGCTATAATCGTTGTTCCGTTGATGACTATTTAATTTATTAAAGATCATCCTGTATCCTAGCTGGTGAATTAATGTATTTATTCGTAGGTACCTACTTGTTTTTCTCTATTAAACACTATTATTGACAAATAATAAAACACAAACACTAGACAATCACAATTACATTAACAGCTGGCAAATCAACACGGGCACATAATAATATGCCTATATCATGAACTCAGTCAGTTTATATCATAATGATTTTTTTATTTTGAATAATCTGGTGAAAACCAAAACATAATTTCGGCAAACAAATATTTGCTTCAATTAAATCCAAATATTCATAATGTTACACTAAATTTAAATTTTATAATCTGAGCAGAGCTAATGTACCAATTATTGATTTTACAATAAAATTATGTATTATTGTGTATTTTTTTCTGTCTATAAATATTTTTTCTACTAGAAACAATACTTCAATTTTCAACTTTGTCATCATTTTTAATGGGAAAATGAATCTAGGTACTTATAAGACGTAAAATTTGAAAACTGTCATTAGTTTTCAAATTCGTAGGGAAAAAAATAGAAAAATAGAAAAAACGGGGATTTTGAAAGATAAAATCGATTTAGTTTCTTTGTTGTAATTAAAAAACTAATAACCGTACTATAAATTTTTCTGGATGTTTATGTAACCATTTTCTACACACTATTACATTTTTTTAAATATTTTCCTCTTTTTGGGCATTGAGGTATTTATAGGCATAAGACAATTTAGATTTTATTAGTTTTTTTTAAAATTATTTTCGATAAAAAATTTTACGCACGATCAAAAAATTGAACATTTAATAAATAAGGTTCATCAAAAGTGGTTGTTAGTAGATACTTGAAATGTTATATACATTATACAATTTTCAAACTATAAATATTAATTAATAATTTTAGTAAATTCTGGAACATTTTCAAATTATTTTTTAATTACAAATGAACAAAATATTCAGTTTTATAGCTAAGAATTGAACATTTAAAACCAGGCATCTAATAAGTAGTTTATACTGTATCCAAAAATCTAAAAAATATATAAACACACTTTTTTTACTCCCATTTATATTCAAATTTGGACAAAAATTAAGTGGATATTTAGAGAATGAAAAATGGTTTTAGTTATTTTGTTGGAATTTAAAAATATTATTACGATATAGGCTGCTGGCTGATTGACAGACTAGAATCGTTTTCCGTATAAATACAATGATATCATATTATTGAATTCAAATTTAACACCATCCATTACAGTGATCTACCCGGCCAACCGTATCGTACTGATAAGTGTATTATAATATTGTTATACAGCTCAATAGAATGCCGGATGTTTAATATGTGAATATAGACAACTACTATATTAGGGAAAGGTCAATTTTAATCAGTTTTTTTTTAATAAATGGGTACCTAAGTAAAAATATATTTTCTATGTAATATGTACCTACTTCTTGGAACTAAACAAATTAGAAGTAAAAATCGTTTCGAATATTAATGATAAATGATTCGTATACCACAATGAAAATAATATTAACGGAATAACACAATTAAAAAGACTAAATTATAAAATAAATGTATAATAATTAATGAATATACCCTAACAAAATATGGCATATTTTATTTATAAAATTAAAATACGCATGTGTTATGTCGTTATGTGCGTTTAATAAAAATAATTAACAATATACTTATGTAGGTACTTCTCCAAAAATTGATATCTAATAAGTAATAACGGTGTATTTTCAACTTAAAAATGAAGGAGGAAATTAATATCAAACTTCTCAAAGTTTTAACTCTTAACGCACACACATTTAATGAAATCATTATATTATTATTTAAATGTTGGATATAATATATTGAATAATGAATATTATATATTATTATTAGCAAGATACTACCGGAAATTAGAATTTGTGCCATTTATTAAATCTGCGACGACTTGAAAAGAATTAAGTGAAAAGTATTTTTTATTATTTATTATTATAACATGCGATGTTCCGAGAATTCGAGATATCGTACCTACACGATAAAATTGCATAATAATAATCGCACAATTAATCATTATTGTCATGACACGCGTTGATTATGATGTAATTTTTAAATGATTAGTGTGCGTTTATCGTTTTATTTTAATATAGCACATGATGATGCATAAAACATACATAGTACAATAATTAATAGCAATTTACCATTATTCATGGACCCTGAGACTGGTGCCACACAAGCGTATAATGTACCTACGCTTGCTAATTACTTTAAATCGTAATCGGATATCCAAGCGGCGACGTTGCCACTTGGTATAATGTTTATATAAACAATATATTATTTTATTAGGCATCTATAGTTTTACTTATAAGTTATAACCTATAGTTATTAGAAAATAATTTTAGAAAATATTTAATATGTGTGAAATTGAATAAATATGTACTTTTTTCTCATATATCTAGGTAGTTGAAGAATGCAAAAAATGCATTTTTAATTTTGGTTTTTATATAGAAATATAGAATAGATTTCTAGTTTTATAGTGCTATAAATCGAGAACATACCTTTAGAAAAATAATTTACAACTTCTGAGCCCTAAATTTCATAGTAATAATATGTTGGCCACTAAAGAAAAATTTTGGCTATAATTAGGCTACTCTAATTGTGTAATCCTAGCTACGTGACTGCCCACTCACCAAACAACAATATTTATAATAAACACAAGTACTATTAGTAATTTGTATTACTATTACTACTTACTATAATTATTGTTTAGTTTAGGAACCATTGAAGTACCTATACAAATATACACTTGGATTTATTATTTGCCTATTGGGAGCTTAAGCAATCCGTATAAATGCATCAATTTTTTTAACTCCGGGAAGCAACAAGTACATTATGCGCCCAATAATGTACACCAAATAATATTTATTTGAATTGTTTATTGATTATTAAATCGTTTCAATGTTTCATTTTCATCACGAAAATAACTACGCAGCAGACAGACATAAGGCACAGACTATTGGTACGCCGACACCCGGCAGACGGCAGTCGACACGTCGTTACTCGTTATCGGCTTATCGCTTTAAGGGGCGTAGGCCATCGGCGCCGCCCGCTATAATTATAATTAATATTATCTAATTATAATAACATTAATAATATGCCATTACTATAGATTGTTATGTTTATCGGTCCTACGTTGCCACCACCGACCGCTATCAAAAACAGAACAGAACAGCTTTAGCTCAAATGCTCAAATATATTATTTTTATCGGTTAGTCCGTTTGATGTTCTCGTTTCCCACTCGATTGCCACTTCACTAGATTTTCTGTCGTCGGCGAGACGACAACGACGATAACGCAATAATAATAATAATAATAGTAATATTTTTGTCGTTGTCATTATTATCGGCAATGATAGGGCAATGTACTTAAGTACGGTGGTGGTTTTGTTATTGTCGTGACGAATATCGGTATTCATAACAACATCATCAACAACAACAATAATAATAATAATACGATGACGACGACGGTGATGATAACGAGTGATACGGAATAGCAAGTCGAGCAAGCTGCGTACCGGCAGCGATCCGCATTATTGCTGATAAGAACCGTCCGTACCTATAATAGGTGCCTACTTAGCGACAATTCGAATGAGTTGCTCTGCCGTTGCTGGTGCTTGCCGCTGTCGTTGCCGCTGATTGACAGCAATTGCCGTCGTTGTGCATCGTTTCCGCGTCCCGACGAGCCGGAAGTGGTAACGTCGTCATGTCGTCCACCAGACGTCATCCGCGACCGTCGACGACCCATCTCCAGTGATCCGCCCCCTTTGCGATCCGCAAGAAACCATGACAGGGCCCGTCGTTGTTGCTTCGGTCCTGCTGCTGTTAATGAGCACGGCCCAAGCGTACGCTGTCGATTCGCTGCTGGCTGAACCGTCGTGTGTCGATTACTTGAAATTGAGATGTGCCAACGCGGGCACTGCAGCTGTTTCAAAACTTGGCATTCTGGAATGCATACAGCTCTACGAGGTAATCATTCACATTCTGATAGAACTTAAAAACAAATTATAATCACACGCCATTTATAATATACGAAATGTATAGGCAATTGATGAATTAAAAATAAAAACAATTTAAACTTCTTTCGTGTAAATAATCATAATAGGTAAATTAGTATCAATGATTGAGTACTATTTTCATAAACTCTTAATATTTGCTTGGTTTTTTTTACTACAATTTTGTTGTTAAAATAATTACTTTAATAACTAAGCGAATTAAGAATATTAATAATAGTTTCAAATGTAACTCCAAGTTAAATTTACGTTTATCAAGTACCCTTTCTGTACATTTAACTTTATAGGTAGTCTTTGGTATAGTTTTCTAAATATAATAAATACCTACCGTAAAGTCATTTCAAATTTGTTGTAATGATTTCTTTATAAAGTAGTATAACAAAATTATTGATATAGAATAACTCACAATGAGATTTGTATACATGAAAAAATTATTAATCATTTGATAATTAATTTTTTATTATTTTAAAAATCAGTACCCTTCAGCAACCTACCTATAATTGATATTTTATTTACTTAACAAAGATGCTAAAAATGTTTTTGAATAATTTTGTGCTCTCCCAACCATCAGTTATTAAAACAAACAAAAAACAAATGATTGTATACTGTATAATATACTAATATTTTTAGTAGCAACAACCTTATTTTTTTAAGGAACTTAAAATAAGATATTATAACTTACATTTTTTCATGAAAGGAGTTACTTGTATATATTCAATCACTTATATAATTATGAAGTATAACGCCAAGTAATAAATCATTTAATTACTGATTTAATTGTCTTAGGATTCCGATTTTTCGGGCAACTGTCCAAAAGCCATATGGACTCATTTAAAAAAGTTTATGGCAAAAGAAAATCTTCGAGCTGTACTTTGGCCAAAATGTAGATATGAAATTGAAAAACTCAACTGCGAAAGAGACAAGAATTGGTTTGGTTGCATAGTCGACAAAAAACAAAGCATTAGAAATAACGACTGCCTTCATTTAATAATGCGAATAGAAAACATAGCATTTTCTGATTTTAGACTAATCACAAATTTTTCAAACTCATGTCAAGATGATATAAAAAAATTTCATTGTTACAACACTTCCGTCATAGATGTATGTACAAATTATTTTAATTAATTTGTACAGTTTTGTAAACATACTCACTTCATTTACAGACGTTGTATCGAGGACGTGTTTTGGAATGCCTTCAATCTAATATAGACAAGCTTTCTCCAAAGCAATGTTTACCTTTAGTTTATAAACTATCAGAGTGGCAAGCAGATAATATAAAATTTGATTATTCCCTTCATATGGCCTGTTTAAAAGACAAAGAGAAATTATGTGCTGACATTCCAACTGGTAGTGGTCTTGTTTATAACTGTCTTGCTGGACATATTGGCAGCGGACAAATGTCACTTCCGGTAATTTTATCACTTAAGTTCAAATTAGAATATATTATTAATGAAGATTTATTTTTAAAATGTTATATTATGTAGTGCCAAAATCAACTTTGGAGAAGAGAAAAATTGATTTCTGGAAATATTAGAGTCAGTAAAGGATTAACTAGAGCTTGTAGAGAAGACATCCGCACATACCGCTGTCGAAGATTAGTATCTGATGATAAGGATGTACGCTTGGCACAACTTTTGCTGTGCTTAGAAAATGCTATACACAATGGTAAAGTTAAAAATACGTAAAGTATTAATATTTAGACTATACACATTTAAATATATTATTTTATACTGAACATTGGTATTTATTGTTTGAAAATTAAAACATTAATCATAAGTATAATTCATATTTTCAACAAAGAAATACATAACCTAATATTTTTGTATTTTATTAAAATTAACAGTTTTAATAATAAAAATATATTAATTATAATCAGGGCATGCAAGTTTATGTATTTGCATATCAATCTTGCCAAGTTGTATGAAATGCTAAGTAAGATAGAAATTTGCTTAAAAGTGACAGAATTCAATATGTAATATATAATTAAGTATTATTTCTCATATTTTGACATAATCACGCATTTGAAATTGCTTATTGTTATTGACAGTACTGTTAATTTTTTTGATATATATATAAATACCAATTTTTGATGTCTATCAAAATCCAAATTTGTTTTTTTGTTTTTCGGCAATCTGAGTAACTGATACACACACATAGTTATAGATATATTATATATAATTACAGTATATATACTACTACCTGTCTCTATATTTGTACAAAAGACCAGTCTATTAGTATAAGTTCTACTATTGTGACCAAAAGTGGGTCGCAGTAAGTTTTGAAGTATTTATATTTTTTATTTTTTTAACTGCTATAGAATGTAATATATTGTATCTAAAAAAGAAAACATTTATTTTAGCTATGAATATGAGTGTGTGATACAGTATTTTCATTGTAACTGTTGTACACTGATTTTCGAATTAAGTTTTATCAATGATCATTATCTGCCGAAATAACAAGTATACTAGAGACATGTCACCACAACACTGTCAGACTTATATTTATCGCAAAAGCAGCAATGAACAATAAAACAAAACCAAAAAAAATTGTTATTACGTTGTGGGTCACCAAAATTTTAAATTATCCAAAATTGGCTGTACGGTAAAAAGTTTGAGAACCTCTGCACTAGATGATAATAATAATAATCTTATATTTGCATTTTATAATAAATCAATTCACTTTAGCCTTAAAAAAACATAATTGAGGTTTTGCTTAATTCTGGGTTTGGAGAACCATTGTTGTCTTGGTTTAAGTCGTATCTTCGAGATCGTAAGCAAATTGTTGATGTTCATGGTAGTAAGTCTGTTATTATTGATGCAACTTCTGGTGTTCCTCAAGGAGGCCATCTCTCTCCTTTACTTTTTGCAATATTTATTAACAATATTAAAAAAGTTATTAGTCACTGTCATTTTCTTCTATTTGCTGATGATCTAAAATTATTTTTAAAAACTGATTCTCTTAATGACTGTTATCTACTACAAAATGATATCAACTCTTTAGTTACTTGGGCAAATGAACATCATCTTGAACTCAATTTCTTGAAATGTCACTCAATGTCGTTTTACAGAACTCGTGATAGATTTGAGTATTCCTACTCTATCAATCCTTGAAAGAGATCTGAAAATAAAGTTTTGGACCTAGGTATCACGTTTGACCGAGAGTTAAATTTCCATTCCCATTTGGACAATATATGCTGCAAGGCCCTAAAAATGCTTGGATTTATTAAAAGAATTTGTAATGAGTTTAAGTTAACTTCTCCCATAAAAACTTTATATTGTGCCTACGTAAGGTCTATTTTGGAATATGGTGCTGTTGTATGGGATCCTTCCACTTCTTGTGGTAAGGATCAAATTGAAAGAGTACAACGTAAATTCCTAAATTATGCAGCATTTATTTTAAGTATCGACCATCCACCTCATGATTATAACCCAATTTTAAATAAACTTGGTTTATCTTCATTAGTTGATAGAAGAAAAGTTGCTAACCTGAATTTTCTCCGCCTACTAATAGATGGCTGTATTGACTCTCCTGTCCTACTTTCCATTATTAACTTTAAAGTCCCTTGCTCTTCTGTCCGTCAAATTTATCCATTTTTTATTCCTAAATGCAACACCAACTATTCTGAGAACCAGCCAATCCTTAGAATGATGCGTATGGCAAATAGTGATCCATCATTTCTATAGTATTTGTTGTATTACTTTTATTTTGTTATTCATGTTTTTAATTTAGTAAATTAGTAATAGTCACTTTTGTTATTGTTGTTATCATATTTAAAATTTAATTAGTGTTATCTTATTATGTAAATTGGGCTCAGCCCGTATTGTTAATAATAAATAAATAAATAATAAAATGGATTATTGTGAACGTAATATTTTCTATTTTCTATGTCTATAAGACAAATATAACACAGATGTGGGTTTCCCTTAGGCAAAATAATGTGTCTTTTGTGAACAATTAAATATTAAAATTGACTGTATTATAATATACATTTTTGTACTAAAAACTGATTAAATATTTCATTATATTAAATTATGTATGTAATATACTATTAGAACTTTTATCTCAGGCATATCTTAATGGCTATGGAGATAATTAAAAAAATAGAAACAAAGTCATGTACAACATTAATTTAATTTTAATTCTATAAAAAAAATAAACATTATTATTTTTTTAATAGTAACAATTAATTTTCAGGCAGTAAAGTATCTTCTGATTGTCAATTTGAATTAATGGAACATCGAAAATTGTTACTCCAAAACCACCATTTATCCCCAGAGGTTGTTTCAACATGTTCTAATGATATTGAAAAATATTGTAGAAATAATGAGGTTAGCAGACGAACAATTCATTGTTTAATGGATCATTCTAAGCCATCACGTCAAAAAAACCGTATAGATAAATCTTGTCAAAAATCGGTATGTAATTTTTTTTTATACATTTATGAGATATTATCTTTTTTATTTTGTTTATAGTTACAAAAACTTATGCGCATCACAAATATTGGTGAAGACTGGAGAGTAGATCCTGTACTCCAAGAAATGTGTCAATCTGAAGTTGATAAATATTGCTCTGATATACCTCCTGGTTACAACAGGTAATTTAATTTAATTAAATTAATATTAAGTTAATCAATTGTCAATAGATATGTATTAATTTGTTATATTTTCTAAAACTAGGGTGATATCTTGCTTGTTGGAAAAGTTATTTGTGGGATCAGTGCAAGATAAGTGCAAGAACGCATTACTGCCAGTTCAATATTTTATTAATCGCGATTTCACATTAGACCCTGCATTATATCAAGCGTGTTATTCGGATGCTTCTAGGATATGCAAAGCTACTGGAGATTGGATTAAAGAATCAAAAGACAACTTGATTTTGCCATGTCTTACTCAGTACTATCGACCCTTTACATCATCGTCAACTGGAGCAAAATATAAAGTATAAATTATAATATATATATAGTAGTCTCTAATCATTAATAAAAGTAAAATATTTTGATACTTAAATAATTTTTTTTTAACAGTTAAAACCAAAATGTAAAGATCAGGTAAGAAAAGTTATGATACAAAGAGCAATTAGTGTAGATCTGAACCCTGAAATTGCCGAAGCATGTATTAAGGATCTTCCAAACTTTTGTCACAAAAAAACTGGTGTCGGAGAGGAAATGCTCTGTCTACAAGACCACTTTAATAAGTAAATAATATCAGTTTATAAAAAACAACACTTTTAAAACTAGTTTATTTTAATTAAAACATTATTTCAGCAAAAAGATGACCAAAGAATGTAAGGAATCAATTAGGCTGTGGACAGAGGCACAAGCTGAAGATATTCAGCTAAATCCTGTTATTAGATTACATTGTAAACCATTCATTCAACAATTTTGTTCGGTAAAATTATTAAACATAATTATTTGTTATTTGGTATAATTATTATACATTTTTCTTTGTCATAGGCTGAACTTTTATCTAAAGATGAAGTTGGTAAAAATGATGTAATGGACTGTTTGATCAAAAATAAAAACGATCCGGAAATGAAAACAGAATTAAAATGCCGTGCTGCTGTGGAACATTTTCAATTGATATCTATGAATGATTATCGTTTTACTTTGTCATTCAAAGAAGCTTGTCGATCAACTGTTATTAGGTATTGTCCTAAGTCTCGCACCAAACCAGAAGTATGTAGATTTATGTTGCTCGGAATAATTAATATATGCACCCGTAATGTCTGAATTTGTACATAATTAATTTTTTTTGATTTTAGGTTGTAGCATGTTTAAGTGAAGTAGTACGCAATGATACTATAACTGACTCTAAACATAAAGTAACAAAACCATGCCGACAACAATTACGTGCTCAGTTATTACAGCAACGTGAATTCTTAGATTTAGACCCGGTTTTAAAAAATGTATGTCAAAATGATATTGCAAAACATTGTTCTAATATGGAATCTGGTTCAGCACAGGTAAAATTACTATAAAACCTCTTTAAAACTTTTTAACATTTAATAGTTATTATTCTTATACCCTTTATTTTATATTTCAGGTTTTAGTGTGTCTTGAAATGAACAAAAGCTTATTGTCAGACCAATGTCATAGAGTAATATTTTTAATACAGAGACAAGATTTGACTGACAGTTCATCGGATTATGTTTTGTTAACAAAATGCCATAAAATGTTGCAACTATACTGTAAAGAAGAAAATTCTTCTCAAGCTTTAAGCTGTCTTAAGGTATTATTTGTGGATAAGTTAATTAAATATTTTAATTAAAATAAATATTATGTTAATTATTTATTTATTTATTATGTTTGATAATTAATTGAAAAATTTATAAATAATTAAAATTGTTTATAGAAATTCAAACATGATCTAACGTTTGAAAAACAATGTCAGTCCCTTGTAATTCAACGTATGATTGAACAAAGTGACGACTATCGATTGGATCCAGCACTACATCATAGTTGTCAATCAGACATAAATTTATATTGTAGTCAAATATTGGCTAAATTACGCCCAGAGTCCGAATATAATGGAAAAGTGTTACAATGTTTAAAAGTTGGTGCTTATTAAACTGATATATATAGTGTTTTTGAATTTAAATATTATAATTATATTTTTAGGAAAAGTTTCGGCAAAGAAAGCTTAAGCCAGAATGCGAGAAACAAGTATCTATTACTTTACGTGAATCAGCATTAAATTACAAATTAAATCCATTGTTACGAAGTCTTTGTACAACCGAGGTATTTTTATACTTACCAATTTCATACATAAAAGAAAAAATTGCTTGATTATTTTGTTTGTTTAAATAGATTAAAGAGCTCTGTCGAAAAGAAGAGCACAACGAAGGTAATGGTGATATAGAAGATTCTGGACAAGTGGAAGAATGTTTAAAACAAGCAATGAGTCATGGGTTAATAGAAAGTCGGGCTTGTCGTTTAGAAGTAGCTGGATTAATTGAAGAATCAAAGGCTGATATAAATGTAGATCCATTGTTACAACGAGCGTGTTTTTTAGATATTACCAAGTACTGTGAAGAAGTTCCTCAAGGAGCTGGAAGACGTAAGTTTCTTACGGAATTCATACTAATCTGATTAAAAAATACATGAAATAATATTTTGAATGTGGGATACTAATTTTATCAATTTTAGTTTTTATAATTTCCTAAAATTTCTTAGATTTCTAAATAACAAAAATGTTTAAAAAAGTTAACTTTCACATTTCTAAAGTGTATAAGTGTTAAACTTAAAATTACATTCCTTTATTTTTCATTTCTAAAATTGTTTTTAAATAGTAGATATATTATACAACCAATTGCACATTATTTCTTTATAATTTATAAATAAACTACAATGATTCAGTGCAGTGCAATTAAGATTCTTAAAATATTTGTATTACTCTTCTTAGTTCTTATCTTATCTTAAATTTTAATATCTATAAACAATAAAGTAGACCAATAAGCAATAACAAACATTTGAACACAATTTTCTAAAAATAGTTTTTTTTAATATGGTTTTAGAAGAGTAAAAAATAATTAGGATACAAGTTGTGAATATGTAATTTTCTAATATACTTCATATATTATCTTAACATTTTTTTTCAGAACTACAAGAATTGTCTAAAAAATGTTCACATTTCATCACCTGTTCTATAATTAATGATGTTTATTTTTTAACAGATTTACAATGCCTACAAACTGTTGTTCAGTCAAAAACCAAAACTCTCAGTGCCAAGTGTCACGACATGCTATTGCAGAGGATGGAAATGTTTAAAAACGCTAAAGCATTGGTTAGAAAATATACCTTATTCATAAAAAATATATCGTTCCTTTTTAATTTCCTTGCAGTATTCTACTTATTCAAAAATATATTATAATATACTTACTTTATTTTTATGCAGTGAAGTAATCAATTTTTGGTTCTCATTACTAGAATACTCTAGAACCTCGTGATTCCATGTCATTTTGTATTTAAATGCGCAAAATTGTAATATTTTAATTCAATTTTGTAGATTTATCCAGAGAGTTTACAACAGTTGTACGGACAAGTCGCCAAATCACCTTCTAAGAAGTACCTAATAGTAGTGTTGTTCACTTTCATGGGACTAATATTTATAGTTGGTTTGTTTTGTGGCCGTGTTAGTCGAAGGAGTGCAATTTCTAAAAAAAAATAGATTATAATATTATGTTGTTATCGGCTAATACTAATAGGTAGCTCGGTTAAATATTAATGTAATGATTTTGTGAATCTCTCTTTATAATAAATATATATATATATATATACATTTTAAATGTATGTGTCCATTATACAATATGCTATTTAATATTAGATGCATTAATGTTAACTATTATGATAGTGGTAATTTTAGAATTTTAATACAATGAACAAAATTATGATACAATTTGTGTTAATTGTTAATTTTGTAATTTTTTTAACATAATGTGCGTGCTACAGTTATTATCAATACGGTATAAAATATATGTTGTAAAAATCTAAAATTAAACAAATGAAACACTGGTAAAAATATTATCTAATATCTATTATGTTTTGAGATTCAGCATCATCAAATTTTTTTTTTAGTTTTTAATATAGTAAAGAAAATATAACAAGCTCAACATTTATATTATAAGTTTTAATTTTATAGTTTATTTACTTTCTGTCTTTTTTCTTTGTTATTTTTAGTGTTAGAACCAAATTCAAATTATCCCTGTAAGCCTTAAAGGACATCACAACACTAAATATTTTTATTTTATAGTTTATTGGTGTATTATTGTAGGAAAAATAATGAAAATCCTAAGTTAAAAAAATGATTATTCAACGAGATAATGAGAGTTGATGAATAGCTGCGTGAAGTCATAGAGTCGATGAATGAGCAGCTGCCCTTGTTTTACGTATAAAAGTAGTTTGATTTACACAATGATTTTAATAACTTACAATAGTATTTCAGAATTTTTTTAATGATCCTAAGTATATTTATGTGTTTAAGACGATGGTGTGATTTAAAATTAAATATATCTTGTTATTGTATACTCTCTATAATACTACATGCATTATTTCAAACACCAGTAGCTCATTGAATTACTAGTGTTAAAATTTAAGATCTACACCATATTTATTAGATAGTGACATACTTTAAATCTAAGCAAACTTGTTTTTAGTGTTGTAATGTCTTTTAACATGGCCAAACATTAATTTTAATTGTATTCATAGTAGAATTTTGTCCTTTATATTGGGACCAAAAATATTGTATAAAAAGCTGAGTTACCACAATCGGTGTACTTGCCAAATATTTGTCACTTGTATAATTATTTATCACCCAAAGTCTCCTGAGGATAGTCAGTAAATATGTCATAAGTCTATGGAACTGTCAATTTACCAATGAATATACTTGAAAAATTTACCAGTAAGAACATTTTATGTGTAAATTACTGGTCCATTTGATTATTTGAGTGGCAAGTTTACCAGTTTTGGAAACTCGGCTTAATATTAATGAGGTTTTTACACGATAAACAATAGAAAAAATGTTGAAAAAAATTAAATATTTTTACGTTATTTCCAATCTTGGCAAATGCTAAAGTAAATATGCTTCCTTGAATATTTTTAATTATTTGTAATGTACATATTATAAAGTATAAAGCTATTTATACAATATATATTAATAGATATTTATCCTATTTAAGTGTTTAGTTTAAGCTACATATAAGTATGATAAAGAGCACTTGTGTACTCGGTACATTCAATACAAAAATATATACCCCTTTTAATTAATATTCAAATTATTCTGAACATTTGTTTAACTATCTTGAAATTACTCAAATTACATTTTTTTTTAATTTATAATTTATAAAAAATATATATAACAAGTTATGACTTTCTAATTTTTGTGTTGACTTTTAGAAAAATATAATCAATAACCATCATTTTACCTACCATGTATTACCGAACAATAATATGAGGGAAATTATTCTTCATTTAAACAAAATATATTACCAATACAACCCATTTACCCAATACTCATTTAAATATGTATTTTATTAGTTTATTGTGATAGTGAATCAGTTCAATTATTTATAATTCATCTATAATTTGTGACATAGTTTTCCCAAAAATGTATGTGCTATTAGTTTTTAATGTTATACTTAAATAAAAATTACAATAAGATAATATAAATGAAATGTAAGTAAATATTTATATCTGGTTTTTATTTTTTAGCTTTATTTTCTATTTCTATTTATTTATTTTTGTCTTATACTTACTTTTGTTCAAAATCTCATAATCTGTTCATATTTTTATTAATAGCCCATTTCACAAATAATGAAACTTCCATTTTCACACGATGAAATTAGAAAATATTTGACAAAACAGGATTTTTGCGACAGATTGCAAATTATTTTTGATGTTAAAAATGTACATATAACTTTTTTAATATTCATATAGGTACCTTCCTAAGATTTAAAAATTATATACAAGGTTTCTCATAACTTTTGTTATAGCTGTAGTATAAAAATTGAACATATTACTATCCATTTTTAACTATAAAATAATCTGATAATCAGATATCAAATTTAAAAAAAAAACAATGCAAATACATTTTTAATAATTTTAAATAGCTTTAATAAACGCTTATGAAGAACCTTGTAGGTATTATATTTTCAAGCCTTTTGACCGAGCGAACATTTTTTATCCAGATTGGGGAAAAAAATTTAAAAAAATCTGTTATGTCAACATATTGTGTATTAATGTGTATAAACATAATATAATATAAACGTTAAATAAAAATACCCATCAAGTGTCTACATGGGTTTTCGTTAAAAAAAATACACGATGGTAAAATCAATACAATCAGAATCTATAAGGCCTTCAAAATGTTATTGTTTGTACCTAAGTAAAACAGCGTCCAATACTCAATAAGAAATCTGTGCAATGTATAAAGTAGATCTTTGAAGCGCATTTATACGTGTGCAATGCAATGCACTTGCATTCAGCAACCGACGCCCTTGCAGATATATCATAGGACGTACTCGGTCAAAGTCTCAACCACCAGAGGCAACTGTGATTCTGCCAGCAGGACACGAAGTAGATAGGCTAGGCGTATTATAGATAGGTACTAAATGATAAATAAAACAATCTCTGAACATCTACATTAACGAGTTCTATAATCTATATGATTCCGTTTACATACATAATATTATTATAATAAAATCATCAACCACAGCCCCCCGCACTACTGTTACATACACGTTATACACTTATATAATTGTTACCTACACACATTACATAATATAATATTACTTTTGACTGCGTTAAACGAAACAAGTAACATCACTATACGATTTAAAACACTCTATATTCCCCTAGAATATACTTAGCTCGCTACGTCAACACGTTAAAATTTTAAATAATCAATAACTTCTTTAATATAATATATATATAGGTATATATAATATATAATAGTTTATAGTTATATGCTTTAATCTAATGTACGAATGTATGTATAATAATTACGAGAATCAACATTAAAATATTTGGTTATTACATTACAACGATAGCTTAGAACATATTACGATTAAATAGGCAAGTACCTATATATTATGTTTATTAATATTATTAAAAATAATAATAATGAATAAATAAATAATAATATTTTATAGGTAATTAGTAATTTTCTCAAATGCGATTATTCCGTTCCATAGTACCTACCTACCCATAATCAGTGTTAGGTACCTACCTAGTACGTAATACACGACGCGTAACGCAAATTACGAATTACCGTAACGAAATTACTTTTAAAAAGCCATTAACCCAACACTGCTTATAATTAATGTGTATCGATGTAGATATATGAGATGAATGGATTGTTGAATCTCATCGATTCTAAAATAAAAGTATATATATATATATTTATATTTATACATAAATAATAATATATTATATACCACAAATTATAAAAAGTTATTACAATATTATTGTGTCGTAGCGTATTGCTTAAGACTTTTTCAATCGACTACGGGAGGGGAGAAAAAAAGCATAATATAATTATGGACACGCGGCTGTGCGTGAGATGAGACTGATGAGAGACGACATCAATAGAGATAAAATACCTAGACAAGGAACCTGGAGGATTAAGGTACCTACTGTCACGTCATTCTGGGAGGAGGAAGGGGTGATGAATTTGATCACGTTTATTTTTTTAAAGTCTTACAGCCTACAGGTCCGATGTTGGGGATTGGCTGGTCGGCGCAAGAAAAACTTTTTATAGGTATGTATAATTTAATATTGTTTATATTTGTTTTTTTTTTACCCGTATATCAAAAACGTGATTTCCAATTTAATATTGTTTGCTGCGGTTGTTGCGTATAGGTATTATATTTTTCACACTGCGCAGTCATTTTATAGGCAAATATCCAATGGGTGCGATCGAAGACGACGATAGGAATTACCTACCTAAGGCTGGGGCTATACACGGCGATATTCGCGGCGAAATTCGTCGAGCGGATTTCGCGGCGAATTCCGCTGTCGTCGAAAACGTATATAATTAAATCGGGCTGGCTATACGAGTTCGCCGCGAATTAATCCGCCGCGATATTCGCGGTCGGCCGACGATTTTTTCCAAAACCGTCCAATCCATAAAACCGCAAAACCGTCTATTTATATTAACTTTTAATGATAGCGGCTATACGAGTATTTTGGTTTAACGAATTTCGCGGCGATTATTACTATAGTACGGTATTTTAATACAATATTATTGTAAATAGTATTATTGTAAAATCATAAATATCGTAAACATAATAATATATTATTTCACCAGGTACGAAAAAAATATATATATATATTTATTTATATATATTAGTACATATATAAAATGTTAAATGAATTATTATATAGGATCGCGTGTATTTCCGCCAACATCATGGCTAAAATTAAAAATTTTAAACATCGTAATGTAGTGATATAGGTGGTGATATACCTATTAATATTATTATTAGTTTTCATTGGGGTACGAGAAGGGCATCTATTTTGTAAAACTGGATTATTATTGTTTTGTCTGTCTTTCCGTTAACATGACCAAAAATATCGATTGTGAAAGATTAATAGCTGAAATACAAAATAGACCATGCATTTGGGACACATCCAGTGAAGAATACAGACTCCGAGACAAAAAAACACAAGAATGGATTGCGGTAGCCGAAGGTATTAATGAAAACTGGTCTGGACTTAATCTAAAAGAAAAAGATGACTATAGTGAGTAATATTAATTATTAAAATAATTATATTTAGGGTTTGGAATGTTTGGATGTTTATGAAATTGCATATCTATTTATTCAATTTAATGCTGACTTGGATGCAAATTTGATTCATGTTCTACTGAATCAACCTATTCAATTTTTATTTTGCATATTTTATGTTTTTTTTTTTAAATGCATATTTTGGAATTTAAAAAATATTTCAGTACATTTTCAAACTTTTTTTCTAAGAACAATTTAAACAATCGAACTATTTAAACCAACTATAAAATTAATTTCACTGAGTTTATTTTATTTTATTTTTGTGTATAACTAATACAGTTTACCACGTATTAACATAGTACATAAACTATTATGTAATATAAAAATTAGGAATGTGCATATTTTGCTGTGTTCTTAGCTAAAAATGTATATTTCATAATTTTTAGTGCATATTTCGAATGCATATTTGTTAATTTTTTAGTGCATAAATGCATATTAAGTATAACAATAATTTTAATTGCATAAATATCCGAATCCTAATTTATATTATATTAATTATTTAATAGAAATTATTTAATTCAAATCTGTAATTAAATATGCATGGATTCATAATTTTAATAACAAATATATTTTAGTGTATATTAAATGTCTTTGCATCTGCTATGGTTAATATAAATCAAATGTGTAGGAAGTAATAGGTATATAACCTGCAAAAAATAAAAACGATTAAATTAAGTACATACTTTTGCTTTTTCGACATCTTTATTTAAATACAGTTCATTTAAAATTTAAAATTTAAAAAGAAAAATGTAAGTTAGTATTTTAAATTGAAAATAAGTACTGCTAAACAATATAGGTATTATTGTAGGTATTAGTGTACTGCATTGTACTGCCAATCTAATTGTCCTTTTGGGCTATCAAAGTATGTAGCGAAGTAATCTCGGACATCTCTTGCACTAATTGTTGACCCTCTAGCAAGGTTAGTTTCAGAACTAATAGATTCAAATGGACAGTGAAGTATATCTTCATATTCTACACCATCTCGACGACGAACAAAATTGTGAATAACACAT